>JALLOX010000358.1:0-12231 GCA_036939695.1 Thalassiosira ordinaria | reverse complement strand
CGTGTACGGGGGGCGCTGTGGCTTCAACCATTTAGGGCGCTCGTGCTGCTCTCTCGCCTAAATGCGCCCAATGCGGGAACCGAACCCGGTGGGGATCAAACTTGGGACCCAGTTTGTGTAGTAGTTTTGTTGAAGTGGCAGAACCACTATGCCACTCATCATGTGATGAGTGGCATAGTGGTTCTGCCACTTCAATAATAATACTGATGTTATACTATGAAATGGCAATGGCGAAGTATTCCAAACAAGGAGACTGACTACAACTGAAAGAAGAGGTAAATATTTATCATTGATGGATCAGTGGTATCAAACAAAATGGATTCTGTCTACCAAGGAAGAATTGATTGCATGGCTGGAGGAACATGAATTAGTGAAAAGCAGGGAAGATGTTCTGTGCCAGCTAGTACAGGATGCATCCGAGCGTGTCATGAGAAGAGTCTATAAAAGGACATTAGATGGAATTGAAACTGTCATTGACCAAATGTGAGCCATCAACAACTGGCCAAGCAGCTCCTACATTCAATTGTAACTCGCAACGCCCACAGAAGCATGTGTCATCAAGTGCACATGTAGCAAAGCTTGCGCCATCAACAACTGTCAATGGAATCAAGCCTTCTCATCACAATAGCACCAACCATAGGCCATTATCAACTGCTCAAACAGTCACTACGATCGATTACAAATTACAACGTACTCAGACACAAGCGCCATCAACAACTGCCTGAGCAGCCACTGCAATCAATTGCAAATTGCGCCGTCCTCAAACGCTAGTGCCCTCCACAGCTGCCCAAGCAGCACCCACGATTGCCCAAACAGTCAAGTCTTCTTGTCACAAGAGTGCCATGCCTCGCATCAACCACAGAGGCCATCTGGTCAAATGGCGATGCAACAATGATGGCACTATTACAGGGGAACTTAATAACTCACCCTTGTACAAAGATGGCACCATTCACACAACATCTGTTATCAAAGCTGTGAATGCCCTGGATGTTGCTACTGCTACAGGGTCCATGTACTCGTTAAGCATAAGTGCGGTAGCATGGGATGGTTTTGTTTCTCTCAAAGAGAGACTACATTGCTGAGCTCTCTTTTGTGACACCTGAGAGGCATGGTGTTACTGGTTTGGCTTGGCTTCATCTTCGGTCTTTGGACTTGCAGAATTTGAGAGGTTCAATTCAGCTCCCAGCTCACGTCATCATTCGTCTACATTTGCATTATTGAGCATTCAATGCCAAGATTAGAGAGGTTTCCTTTTGGGACACAACTGAGCTAGGTACCTGAGAGGTTTCATTTTTATCAGTTCAGCTTCTATTTCATTACATCATCCATCTACATCATGGAACATTCTGCTAGCACGGGGAGGTTTCCTTTTTGGACACGCAGAGCTACCTGTGAGGTTTGGTTTAGTTCTGGTTTCATTTTTTCAGTCTTTGGATTCATAGAGCTTCATGATAGGTTCGGTACAGCTTCCATTTTCTCTTCATTATTCATCAACGTCAACAAAGTTCCGTCAGATAATTGCATATGGTGACCCAATCTGCACTGGAGCCCCCCTGCTTCTAGCTTCACTATTGCTCACAATGCCTTTGCCGGCCTTCTAAACATCTGTAGAGGCTACTGGCAGTATTCAGAAATTGAAACTGTGTAAGTAGAAGAACTGGCCCAGGCTTTTGGTGAAAGGATCATTGCCGTGGTAGAATCTTTGCAATCTTTTGATTCTTTGGATGTTGGAAATATTTTTCTCTTCAGTTGGTTTATGCACTTCTTTTGCATGTATGGCTACACTAGTCAATGGCCACACTGCAAAGAGGGGGGAGGAGATGAGGTAACCTTTAGGTTTCCTCAAGCTTTCCGTACAGTTTTGTACGGCTCCTAAACTCATGACTCGCATCTGATTGAGTTACGATAGATAGCATAAAACCCTTCATAACATTCTAGGTTTGCCGTTTGCTTGCATCGACTCTGAGTTTGGCAGTATCCAAACACTCCTACCTCTGTGAGTGTTTGGAAACTGCCAAACTCAGTGTCGTAATGAATAGCAAACGACAAACCTAAAAACTTATGAAGAGTTTTATGCTATTGACTANTAAATAATTATGAAGAGTTTTATGCTATTGACTAAACCGTAACGGTACGGTGTCCGAGTTTGGGAAACGTACGAAACTGTACGGAAGCTTGAGGAAACCAAGGGTTACCTCATCTCCAACATGCAATTGGATGCCATTTGATGTGAAGTTATATTAGTGGTGCACATATTCCAGGGAGAGAGCTGCCAGAGGAGTCGCAGTATAACAATAGGAGATGGCAGTCGTTGCACATATTATAATTATGCTGTGAATCACACTACTTGTAATTGTAATGGTCGGGAGTTGTGTGATTATGAAAAATGAGAATGGAGTTGATTGTCATGCCATGCTGTCAAAAAATAGTTGCACCAGTGGATCTTTTAAGTGTGTGTGGAACAAGAAGGACACAAGTTGTGATTCACTTGATATTGGTAGCATTAGCATTAGCAGACTTTTAGCAGACATCCCCCCTTTGCCAAAATAGCTAGCGCTTGCTTGTGTGTGGCTGGTCAAAACCAAACCATTGCTTCTCATTGCATTTGCCGTTCTTTTGACGAGCTCCAATGCCTCATGGGACTTAACTTTGCCCAAGAAAATTTTCCAAAATTTTAAAAATCGGTATCCACCATGAACCATGACTAAACCAGGCGAACCAATGGATGCATTTCACCAATGAATGTGTTTCGGCCTTGCTTCGTCGCACAAAAGAAATTTAATTTTTTTTTTCAAGTGAATGAAAAGACGTGAAGGAGCGGTCATTCGAGCAGTTTTCACGTGGACGAAGCTAGGCAAGAAACGTTTCAAAACGCATCCATTGGTTCAGCTAGTAAAGCAAGAACAACAAAGCCGGAGTAATCTCTGACTTCACGTGTCCCACAAGCTGAAGTCAGATGGTTTGTCCGACTTTGGTTCAAAAGCAAAGGAATATCTCCACTCTTGTATTATACGAGAATCTGCTATTGTTGTCTGTGGTATTTTGGCTTTTAGCGCTGGCTCCATTTTTCAACATGTAGATGTCCCTTTACCTTTATCAACACTGTATAATAAGCACTTGGTTGTGAATGGCCGGCCAGAACAAAAAATCCTGATATTTCTTTTGACATGCATATGTCTTGCTTGTAAAGTCTCAACAAACTTTTTCAAAATGTTCGAACTTGTACTGAATTACCCTGAGGACATTAATACGTTTTGAGATGGGAATATGTTGTTTCTTGTGACACAGCGATATCTAGAAATAAGGGGACTATGTTACTTAAGGGGATCCAGTCGGATTTTACTCACCTTGGACTATTTTCATACATGGATACCATATTGTAGTAGAACAATTGGCAATATATTTTGAATGAGACCTTGTTCAATCATTGGGTGGGAGTATTTTTTGATAAGTATACCGATACTCTTGAATGGAGACATTTCCATTTACTTTTACAAGCTTCAAACAAGGCCATCAATTTTGCAAAGTTTTGGTCTCTCATGCTGAGTACAATAGTAGCTCAAATATTATAGCGTATCTTGCTGTAGAAGGTGGTGATTTCAAGGATATGAAACTCGTCGAGTTTGTGAAAAAATACCATGGGACCACCAGGAAAATAATGGTCGGTTTGCAATAAATATTTTGCACAACTACCATAGTATGGTGAATGGGGAAGCAATGCGGAATTGATATTTGGAAAACATAGCATTTTGGGGTTTGCTGATTGACTATGTGGCTTCCACCAAGCGCTGCGATTTTTGGGTTTGCAGCTTGACTACATCATGTTATTCCCACCAAGCTGCTCAGAGTAGAGCTTAGTAGCCAAAAAGGCATAGGGATATGAATGGTTTGGCGCCCTCACATACTCTACTGTATAGCTGGTTTGCCTTTGGGAACTAAAAAGGGAGCTTACTAAGACCTAGTTAAACGTATCCCTGATAAACAGCAAAGCCAATTGCAACACAATAAAGAAAAATCCTCCTCCAATCCCAATAACTGCCATGCTTGGGTGGAAAAAGATGGAACATCCCAACCCAAACAAAACTACCTCCTCCCACCCTTTTGGGCCAATGATTCAATACGCTCCCAATCACTCTTCAAGTTACTTGCCGCATTATCCCCCGTCCTATTTTCCTGATTAGCATTTCGGCCCAATGTCCCGCCACTCTTCCACCCCAGCTTTTGGAGCAACTTGTTCCCCACATTTGCATCATTGAGTGTTTCCTCTGGACGAATAACTTCCGCAGGCTTTGCTTCCGTAGAGGAAGAACCGGTGCCGAGACTGTGCGCAAGAAGAGCTTCAGCATGGGATGCATCGGATGCAGGGGCGTGGGTCCCGTACATGGCACGCCGTTCCTTGGATCGATCTCGATACTTTTCGGATTCTAGTTGCTGAGCCTCCTTGGCTGCGGCATCAGCAGCTGCCTTCTTGGCAAGGTTCTCCTTGTGAAGCTTTGATAGCTTTTCATGCTGCTGTAGCTTTTCCAGGTTGGCAAATTTGCGTCGGCAGAGGACGCAGATCGGTTGGCCAGAAGCCGTAGTTTTGATTTTCTTGGATGCTGGCGGCTGCTGCTCTTCACTTGTAGCCTCTTCACGCATTTCCTTTACACGCTCTGACCACTTGTTCAGATCCTTGGCATGCTTCTTGTGAGACTGGGGCAATGCCGATGGATTGGCATTGTTTTCGCCAGCTGCAGACAGGGCAGATTCCTTCCTCTGAATGTTCTTTTCCATCAGCTTTGTCCTCTCAATGGCGGCCATTTCATTCAAAGATTTGACACCAGCATCTTTTTGAGGCATGGCAGTTTTGAGGCTAATAGCTATCTTTGGCTTTAGCTCGGGTTTTGACTCAGCAGCACTAGGTCCAGGTGAGCCTCCACCCGAGGTTTCTTCAGGTGCCGTCACAACATTGGGTGCAGCAGTCCCCCCTGCCCCTTGCCCTTGACTCTGGATAGCCGCTCCATTTGCACTTCCCCCAACAGGTTGAAACACATATGGCTTCTTATCCTCCTCATACCGAAAGTATTGCTGCTTCTTATTACTATAATACAACTTGGTCTTTGGATCATAGAAGAAGTCACTGGCCGGCTCATAGAACATTCCTGAGCGAGAGTCAAAGATGAAGGATGCACCTGAAGACTCAAAATGAGGAGGCCACTTGCGTTCCTTTGGGGTATCATCGCGTGGCTTTTTGCGGGAGCGGCGATCATCGTAGTCGCCATCGTCATGGTCGCGGCCTCGGCGAGGTCCACGAGAGGATGGGGGGCCGTAGTAACCATCAGTATCTCTTCCTTCTCGGTCATTGTCGCGATTATAGCGCCCCCCGTCGTCAAAAGAACGCCTGTCATGTTGTTTTGGTCCATCAGCATCTGAATGAGGTTTCCAAGTTCGGCATCTAGGACAACGCTCGTCCCGTGGATGATTGAATAAATCACACTGGAATATTTTTGTCAAAGATGATAAAGTGATATCATCATTCAAAGAAGACCATGATACATTTTTGTTCATGGATTTGTATGGGCAAATTTTGGTTAGCAAAGAAATCCGTCTCATGACCAAGCAAATATTCACATGATATGCACGCTGAGTATTGTTGTTTCAATTGAATTTGGGAATTCACCTCCATGCACCTCCATCCATCATCCCCCCTGCCATAGTGATCACGTTCCTTTTGTTGTTGTATTATTTATATGCAAAGAGCAATTTGGTTAGAGAAGCCAACGCAATGCATTTCTCATAGTGGACAATATTTTCATGCTAATGGGTTCTCCCTTCAATATTTGGGAATTCACCTCCGTACGCCCCCTAACCTCGTCCCCCCTCCCATAGGAATGACGTCCCCCACTGGCACGATGGTCCTCGCCGCCGCCACCACCGCTGTTTCGACGGTCTCCCCCTCCCCAACGCCCACGCGGCTCATCGCGAGGAGGGGGTCCCCCACGATTCATCCGACTACTTGGAGCTGCGGCATAATAATATTGAGACAGAGGGCAGATCAAGAGAGATTGTGTCAATATATATTTCAAATATTGAACATAAGCGCGTGTGTTGCGGGGAAAGATATTCATCAGATGACTTCAGCATGCAGTGAGTTGCCCACCATCCGTTGTGTCGTAGCCACGACCGCCACGTCGAGGATCATTCCATGATTGAGAGCGATCGCGGGCCGCCGCCGATCCTCCTTCTCCGCTGCCACCCCCGGAAGGGGCTCCTTGATGAGACGGCGGTGCTGCGCCCCATCGTGATTGGCGCGGGTTGTTGTTCATGTTGTTCATTGCCGTTGCGCTGTCTTTGTCAAAATCAATTCCATCGACTAAATGAATTTTATGAGACGACTTGAACAACTTTGAATACAAATAAAGGGGCAACGGGCACCCCCGGCTGTATGCCCCGCAACTTGTTGTTGGATGGGGACATATTTAGCTCTATATGGACGTTTTTATGTTGTATTTTATACTAAAATAGGCATATTTAGCTCTATCAAAGATCAAAGAATTAACTACAATATATTTAGCGTTTGTAAAAGAGAGATAATGATATCCCCGCATTTTCTCCCATCTTATTCAAAGGCAAGCCAAGCACAGTTAGTAGTGACCATAATCATAACCACAACTCATACTCATGGCCATAAATCAATCCCTCTTGCCTCAAACTCAAACAGCCTGAATCTCCGCTATCAACCGTGTAATCAATCATCCCACACGCTATTAATCCGAAACCATGGCGAACGATCTCTTCGACTCCTCCTCCGACGGCGACACAGACGACCTCATCGCGGCAGCCAAATCTCAACCCATCGCCCGCAAGAAAGACGGCGCCGCCGAAAAGAAGAAGCCAGCCCAAAAGAAAACACCCGATGCCGATGATGGCGACGATGACTCTGACTTTGAGGAGAAGGACGACGGTGGTGGCGATGCCGGTCTCTTCGATTCCTCTAGTGAGGAGGATGAAGCGGGACCAAAGAAGAAAAAGTTGGGTAAAAAGAAAAAGAAGGCCAAGAAGTCTGGTGGTGCTGCGGCGGGAGAGAAGAAGCCTCCCAAAAAGGACACGCGTAGTATGAAAGAGCGGATGGAGGCATTAGCAAGGAAGCGTGCTGCCGGTTCGGGAGGCGGGGGCAGTCCGGAGAAACGAAAGTCGAGTAAGGAACCCAAAAAGAAACGATCCAAACCCAATGAAGGAGGAGAGGGAGGCAAGGATGGTGATAAAGAGAGTGGATACAAATCGGGTGATTCCTATGATTCTGAAACATTTGAACGAACAAAGGAAGATGATGATTTCATTGACGCAGATGATGAGGATCCTGAATCCCTCAAAGAACTCTATGCCGAGCAAAACTTTGACGATGAACGTCCCGACGGCTACGATTCCGAAGAGGAAAAGAAGGCAAAGAAAAAGGCATCCTCGGGTAGAAAATCCTCGGGCGGGGCAGGACTGGATAAAATCACACTAAGTGATGACGAGGGGGGCGAGGGAGAAAATGCCACCAACGCCCTCAAGGCAGCCGTGAAGCGTATGCAAAAGAAGAAAAAGGAAGCCAAGAAATTGCCCGAGTTGGAGGAGGAGGGGATGGCCTTCTTGAAACAAATGGAGGAGGCCGCGGATATGGATGATGAATCCATCAAGAACAAACGACCGGCGTTGAAAAAATTGGCCATGTTGCAGCAGGTCATGGATATGTTGGCGAGGAAGGATATGGTACGGGTATTGTTGGATCTGGAATTGTTGACGGTGTGTAAACGATGGATCCAACCTTTGCCGAATGGTACCCTCGGAAATGTCACATTGCGCAGACGCATCATGGAGTGTATCGCGGGCATGTCTGGCGAAAATGGCGTCAATGCCCATGATCTCAAACAGTCGGGCTTTGGCAAGGTCGTTATGACGCTCTACATGCACAAATCAGAAACTCCCGAGATGAAGAAAATGTTAAAGGGGGTAATTGAACAGTGGTCCCGTCCAATCTTTCAAAAGAGTGGTAACATGCGGGACTTGCAACGAGCACAGCAGGCACGGGGAATGAGGGAGGAGGGATCCCTTGTGGGCCTGGCACGTGCACAACAAATGGAAGAGAAGCAGGAGGAACGTCGCCGATCGCAGGGCACTGCCCGACGGGGCAAGACAGAAGACGACTTGGCACAAATCATATCCAAGGGATCCAAAAGCGCACGCGAAGCCGGCAATAACCGTGTGAGGGTCCCGTACTCAAAGGGATTTCAATATTCGGTACGTCCCGAGAATCGAACGGGGGATGTGTCGGATAAGAGGAATTTGGTTAGTGCCAAGGCTGCGGCGGCGGTGAATGGACCGGCATTTGGTAGTCAGAGCGAGAAGAGGGAGGCTATTTCAAAGAGGATGATTGAGAAGAATCGGAAGACGAATAAGCAGAGTCAGAGGAGTGCGAATATTAGTATTGAAGGACGGGCTGTGAAGTGATAGAAAGCCCTTCGTGTTGGATTGATCTGGATACATTCTCATGTTAAATTTCCCCTGGCTAGCTTTAGTTTTAGATAGTTACAATTAAGTACAATAGCGCAGAATGCTGTGGAACAAGACACTTTATATTTTTTGCTTACTGAGAGTAAAAGTCTGCAGTTTTTCCACTGTAGTACAGAGACTTACAGAACATGGGTTACCCACTGATCATTTTCCAAGCATGCCTCGACATTAACATGAAATTGGATACATATTGCGAGCACATTTTAGGTTCATGATGGTGCAGGACACTCAAAATAACACATCCCTGATTTCGGATATACCCCCCTTGGCCTCCCAGCCTAGCCGAAAGCGTTATATCACTTTACTTCTTTTTACACGAGGAAGCTAGGGAGATGTGAGTCAAGATTTTCCTAATACCCCCTTCAGACCCAGCCTAGCCAAAATCTTTATACCCCCCGGGGGGTATACTTCGGGAGGAACCACTGTAACCTGCGGCAGAGTCTGATTGCCATATCTCCCTTGACCTTCTATCCATACTGATATACCCATGTTGTGCAATATGTTCTAGCTGACGATGACATGCATCAAGTCTGGGCCGGAAAAATGGTATGTCATGGAGTTAAGCGTGCAATTGAAGCAATTGAGTACATAAAAAAGATGAAATAGAATGCTAACTACAAAACCTATTTGCTTAGAACAAGAGGGGGGGGGGGGGGCTTAAGAGGTGATCCGCGAGAGAACTATTTAGTAGAAGAGCCAAATTTAGGGTGCAGTTGTAAGCTCGCCAATCAAAGATTGAAGAGAGCAGCCTCCGGCACACACAGCGGCCTGCCGCCTTGTCTATCTTACACTGCCTAACTACCCCGGTCTCCAAATCTTTCTTTATCTGTCACAGGAATGATATATCAGACTTTACTCTGAAGTGTTGGTGAAGCAAGTTCACGCACCTCAGCTTGTTTGCAGCGGTGGGTTCCAGTTTGGGCGCTGGGAGTCCATGATTGTCTCGCTGTGTGGGTTTGAGAAATGGGAACAGTTGCCAGTACTGGGTTGTCCATAGGTTTCGCCCTTATAGGTCAGGATGAACTCAGGATCCTCTTAATTTTGTCTATTCTTATTTACCTCCCGTAGGCAGTGTTAGAAAAAAGTTAAGCTAGCTCACCAGCTTTTTTTGAGCTAGATGTTTTAAAGCTAACTTAAACTCTTGTAACTTCGATTTCGACCATTTTGGGTCAACTCAAACTTTTGTAACTTAGACTTTCCAAATAAAGACCAACTCAAACTTTTGTAACTTAGACTTTTCAAATAAAGACCAACTCAAACTTTTGTAACTTACACTTTTTAAATAAAGTCCAACTCTGACTTAAAGAAATATGTGAGTATGGTGCTTCCTCATCATATTTGGTATGAGGGATGATTGCATCCCACATCAACCACTTCCTCTTTACCATACTTCAAGAAAATTGGGGCTTGGTGTCTAAAATTGGAATTCAGGAACCTGGGGCACATCATTGATGCTGAGCCGCCAGACAACAGACAAGAGCAAGCCAGTAGAGCTGAGATCAGANTTGTAAGCACCAAAGTATTGAATAAAGGGTGTATACACGGAATCAATACCCGGAATAAATACCTCAAGGTCACAATAAGACAGCCCATGGCTGGCAGCTGATGGTGAGCAGCAGACATCCCCAAAGGAATGGGTTTTGTTGCGGATGACGTTCAAAAGGGCAGTATTTTGGTCAACATAAGATGGATCTATCTTGTGCCCATCACCTTCATAATCAAGTATTGCTGACTCTGAAACACCCATAAATGCCTTTGGAGAGATGTACATCAGTTCTTTTGGTAGGTATATTTTCTGCAAGGTAGACGCTATTGACTCAAAAGTGTCCTCTCCCAATATCATAAGGCTGGGATTCTCTCGTAGATCTAAAACTCGCGGCGACCACCCCTGATCAAAACTTTTTGGAGCTATCGTGAGATTCTGTCCCTTGCAGTTGATTGTGCCACTCTCCTCCTCACAAGAACATGCAGAGCAAAAATCACCTCGCTTTAAAGGATCATCCATCCAGTAGCTAGCAGTTGTCAACCGAATAGGCTCCGAATAAGCAAGGTTCACCACAACCGAGTCTAGACCGGAGGAAAGGTAACAATCCTTTCCAGTATTGTGGGCAAAGAGACACTTGGGATCTTCCATGCAAATGTCACAACACCTTGAGCCTACGAATTCAATTCTGCTGTACCAAACTGTTGAATCAACAGAGAAGTGAAGGTCGGGCTCCACTACACACTTTGCTTCTGGAAGAGTAGGATGCTGGTATTCTGATTCAATAATACCACTGCCATCAATGTTATCGACATCAACCACAGATTCAACCGCATCTTCCGGAAAAATGGCAGTAAGATTACCAACGGCGAGCATTCCCGAAGCTAACGTTCCAATCTCGCCCTGTGAATCCAGGTTGATTTCTAGCCTGAAACCACGTATCGAGTCCTTGTCTAATATGTCATTTCCAATGGGACCTGTCCAGCCAGTTCGCCAGAAGGGACTGTCCGAGCTGGCACTTCCTATCAGGGGTACCTTGATAGTTCCCCTTCTACTTGAAAATACAACATCCTCGTCGCCATCAGTACCAGCAGTATCATCGAGAATGTAATGGAACGAGTAATAATTCTCGAGCCCTTGGCCTGGATATGCATCACACTCATCATCCAATAGGCAATCGGATCCATCCAACAGAATTAAGCGTAAATGAGCCCTCCCCTTCTCTGACGCTGGTTGGATAACTTCATAATCCAAAGATATAGCCTCCGCAGATGATAAATTGTAGTATCCAGGTGATATATGAGAATAATCCACAAAGCCTCCCCAATCCTCCGTTCGTTCCACTGTATAGTTGATCACCATTGTGGATGTGTCCGGTAGGATGTAAGCAGAGGAGAGGTTCCTCGATATAGATGATTGGTAGTGCCGTTCAGACCATACACCACTAGCTATTGCCTCTGTAAAATTCTGTTCCAAACGAAACGGTGCATCAATGATGGACTTCCCATCATCCTCGAAACCCACACAAGACAACGTATCAATGTCAATGACACCTTCACTCATACTATTCATAACTTCTCCCTGACTATCTATTGAAATCTCCAATCGCCAACCACGTATCCCATCGAGATCTAATTGATCATTGCCCACCTGACCTGTCCATCCGGGACGTTCAAATGCTGACCAGGGTAGAATGAGCTCTTGCCATTCTTGATTATTACTTTCTTGGTTTTTGCTGTTGTTGTTGTCCAATAGATAGTTGAAGGAATACCAATTTTCAAGGTTTTGACCAGGAGGTGCCGCACAATGATCATGATTCTCTTCGGTAGAGTAAATGCAATCACTGCCGTCAAGTAGTATCAATCTAAGATGTGCCCTACCAGGAAGAGATTGAGGGGTTACAATTCGATATCCCAATCGAATGTGAGTTGTATCACCACAGTTGTACAGGTTGGCTGCATAGCCGAGATAATCTTCCCCTGCAGCCTTGGCTGTGTTGTTACTATTGCGGTCTAGCAAGATGCGACCAATGTCTACAAATCCTCCCCATGCGGATGAATTCTCTCTCATCGTTGGTACCGTCTCTTGTCATGTCGGCAATGCCAGTAGAGCCAATGTTGTCGAGTGAGAACAAATAATCATCACCCTTGCCAGTGCTAGAATATTTCCAGCGGAGATAGCCCACATCATTATAAGTCCGAAAGAACCATCCA
>JALLOX010000357.1:0-12133 GCA_036939695.1 Thalassiosira ordinaria | reverse complement strand
CCCCCCCAGTCACCGTCAGCCTAGCCAAAAACGTTATACCATTTCACTCTTATCAGTGGGCCAGTATGAAGAAATGGCTAGCCGAAAACCTTATACCCCTGGGGGGGTATACTTCGGAGGACTTCACTGTACTTGCGAACACTTCCTGGCAGAGACAGACAGATAAACATGAGACATAAAAAAGGAGCTCGCCAACGAAGTTTCGAGAGCTCTTCGAGAAGAAGTACTCTAGAGAGCCTCTCTCTTCCGTGCTGGCATGCTGATCGAAGCAAAACGTCGAAAAGAGAGACCTGGACAACTTTCTCTTGTTGCATTGCCATCACGAGACCTCATCTTGGTTGAAACAATTATAAAGAGAGTTTCCTAACAAAAATATGGAACTACTAATTCATGGATGATTATCTGCTCTACTCAAGGTGAGATTTCAATAGTAGTACTTTCTTTCGTGTTTTAGCCAACTCTTTCGCCATTTCCTTGGCAATGCTCAAGTGTTTTGACATGCGACATTGTGAACTCCACGTCTGGAGGGCTCGCTGCAACGCCGCTCGCTGACAACGCTGTTGAAAGTTAAACATAATGAGAGCGCCTGCTTCCTTCATTCTTGCTTCTTGTTCAGATTCCAATATGATTGCTGGGGTGTCCTTCATAATCTGATTCTCTTCCTCGAGCTCTATAATGCGGCTGTTGAAATATGCTTCTCTCTCTTCCCATTGCCTTTGATCATCTTGAAATGCCTCGATCTTGATACTGAGAGACTCCAGCTGTTCATGAGCTCGAAGCAAATCATAATACAGGTCTTCATCATACTCATCATTACTAATGTGAGTGCTCTCCTCTTGTCTGTTGGGTTTTGTTGGAGTTAATTTGGGGGATGACATCATAGCATTTATTGCAGTCTTCATGTTCCTCAAATCTTCTAAAATTTCTGAATGTTGGGACGCAATGTTCATTAGTGAGAATGAGCTGTTATTTCCTCTTGCCCTGGGAGTTAATGCATCAGCAGTCACTAGACCCTCGAAGGTCGACGCCTGCATGAGCTGAAGTTGATTATTGGTCTGTTGAGCATCTAACATGTACTTTTGATTCATCATAGATGCGTGCTCAATGCATTCTGAAACATGCGCCAAATTTTCAGACCAAGTTGCTTGAGATGACAGGTTGTTTGAGAATCCTTCAAGGTTCTCAGTGTAAACAGTGGCAACATCAGCCAGCTTTTTGATAGCAGTGATAACTTCATTTCTTGACGATTCCAAATCAATCTTCTGTTGCCTCAGGATTTTGTGAGATTTTTGTAGATCAGACAACTTGCGGCTGGAATCATCTAAATCCTTCCTTAGTGAATGTAAACTGACTTCTAAGTGCTCCTTAGCTTCTTCCAGTGTGACGATGTAGTCCTCTTTCTCTCTTAGCTCATCGCACATATCAGCATTATCTTCAGCCAGATTATCGCACTGAGACTCGAGACCTTCCACTATTGCTTTGTGCATGGAAGTTTGTTGCCGAAAATCCTCTGCCATTCGCAGTGACTCCTCATTCAGCTTGGCTATTTCTTCAGAGAGAGCGTCTTGACGCTTCTTGCTTGCCACAAGTATGTCTGCTACCTCATCAGGGGACCCGGCGTCAGTTACCAACCCATCTAATGACGCCTTCCAGCCTTCTGCTCGAGATGAAAGATCATCAATTGTATACTGTTGTGACATGATGGTTTCCTCCTTTGACTCAATCTCTTTGTTCTGTAAAAGATAAATGATGTTGTTGATTAAATGTCAATGATGAAGACGACTTTATCAAAGCTGCACGTTGCACCAAAAAGTAATGGATTGCTTACCTTCTCGATTAGTATGCCTTTCAGTTCGATCGCAAGTTCCTGGCACGATTCTATCTCAGAACTTGCTTGCTCATATTTGAGCTCTGATTTCCTCTGTTGATACGTGACCTGTTCGAGCTGGGACTCCAATCCTTTCGCCTCTTTCTCTTTTGACTTAGCATATTTGTCCATTTCCACTATACGTTGCTCAAGACTTCTGTGTTGCTTTTGAGCGAGTTCAACGGTTCGTTCCAAACTGTTCACCTCTGCAACTCGTTCTTCAATTTCCTGTTCAAGGGTGGTGATTTTCTCCTTTGCACTTGCAAGAGCTTCTTGGGCAGCAACGAATTGCAACTCAGATTGTTTGCGACAGATTGCCTCACTCTCCAACTTCTGGGACATGTCAACTACTCTCTGCTTTGCCTCGTCAATCTCTGATAAAAACTCACAGACAGCCAGTTGGTGCTCCCGGCTGTCATTGAAAGGATCCGATTTTTTGTTCAAATCGTTGGTATCAGTCATTGCTCCCTTTAGAGTCTGCAACATGGCATCAACCAATTCAGATTGAGAGAGTGATGCTTCGTAAAAAACTTGTGGATCAATTTGAATGCACAAATCACGAAGCTCCCGCTCAATGCTATCTAGCTGGTTGCTTTTCAGATCACTCTCAATCAATTCGTTTTGGTGCTCAAGCCTCTCTTCCATAGAACTGTTTGTGGGTGACGACGATAATGAATGAGGCATACGAAGGCAGTATGTAAATGCATAAAAGAATTTAGGGTGTAACTTACTTGATCTCACAAACCAATGCTTCATATTCATATCCCTTTTCTGACATTAGTGTTTTGACTTCTTGCAGTTTGAGTTGCAGCGTAGAAACTTTGCTTTTTTGCTCCTCGACTTCCCACTGACTTGTATGCTTCACACATTCTACTTCAGCTCGAAGGCTCACAATTTCGTCTTCTAGAATTGATGCCACTGCAAGCCTTGCAGCCTGACTCTTGATCAAAAGACATTTCTCATTTATCACTTCATTTAGGGAGTGAATTTTCTTCTCATAGGATGCCTTCTCCGGTGTAGAGTCTTCAAGGTCTTTGGTTGCAATATGGCATTGCTCTTGCAACGCGTAAATTCTTGCCTTCATCTCTTCATTCTCTGAAGCAAGATCCAAGCGAGCTTGTTCCATTACCTCCAACCTATCTGTGTAAAGGGTGGTGCACGCTTCAACAGATTCATTTTTTGTTGATAACTCTTCGTGGAATTGCTTTTGCTGTTGCTTCAGATCACTGCTTAACGATTGGATCTCATTCTGCAGCTTCTCTTTCTCCCTTTCAAACTTGAAAACAAAAGATTGAATGGCTTCGTCAGAGGCACTCTTGGCCCCATTGATTTGCATGACAACGTCTCCACGGACGCATGTCAAATCCATTGATAATTGGATAAGTTCCAAGTGAGTCTCGTGCATTTTCGATCGAAGCTTCATTTCAGTCTGTTCAGCTTTTTCTAACTCCTTCACCAGAGCGTCTTTTTCTGTGGCCATAGTAAGCATGCTTGCCTGGAGAGAGGCTTGCTTTTGATTCGTTTCCTCGATTAGCTTTTGTTTCTCACTCGCAAAGGCTGACTCAGTTTGTGATAGAAGCTCATCCATTGACTTTAGCTTGGCACTGAGCTGGTCAATCTTCTGTTCTTTCTCTTTACCGCTATTCCTCAGTGACGTATTCAAGGCAATACCCTCCTCCAAGGTTTGACGTAGCTCCTTAGTCTCGCCCTTGCATGATTGAAGTTCGATAGAAAGGCTGGATATGCGTTGATGAAGCTTGCTTTTTTCAGTGTCATGAGATTCGGCAATAGCTGAAATGGCCTGCTCATGACTGACTTTTGCTAAGTTTAGATCATCAGAAAGCTTTCCCAGATTATATTCAAGACTCTGCTCCTTCTCCTTGAACCTTTCTTCTTTTTCTACAGCCAATTCCTCCTGTTGCGACAGGGTCTCAAAAACTTGATTTAGTTCCGCTTCTAAATGGTGAATTCGATCTTGAAGACTTTCCTTCTCGGATGTGAGCAACAGAAGCTGTTCTTCCAGGACTTCCTTCGTTTTTGAATTCATGGAATGTAGCGAAGCAACTGATTCCTTCGACGATGAGAGCTCGTATTCCAGGTGGACAACCTCTTGCTCCTTTGACTTAATGCCAGAGATGGCACTTTCCAGCTCCTGAGATAGATCATTGCAGCGTGCCTTTTCTTTCTGAATGTCAAATTCCTTCGCTGACAGCTGGGCCTCAAAATCTTTTTGCTTTCTTCTTGCCTCAATGGAATTTGATTCTAGCTCATTGGCCATGCTCTCCTTCTCGGTGACAATTTCCAACATCTCAGAATCTTTTGCTCTCAATGCAGACTGAGCAGCCTCAAGTTCATTGACTAGATGGCTGCACTTAATCTTGGAGGCAGAAGCTAAATTTTGCAGGTCACTGATTTGCTTCAACAGCTGCTTTTGATTGAGCTCATGTGATAGAACTTCTCTACGAGATTGCGCTTCAATACTCTGGACTTGAGCGGTGAGACTTTTGACAGTGGCAGTGAGATCTTGTTTCTGTGACAGTAGCTGGTTCTGTCGCATTTGGTGGGCCTCATTTTGGTTCTGGTGTTGGGATTTCGTCTGCCTTATTTCATCTTCCTTTGACTGGAGCGCGCTCTCCAGTCCTGAAATCTTAGACAGCAATTCAGCTTTGTCCGCATCAACCTTGCTGATTTGGCTCTTGAGCAACTCTGAACTGTCGCTCATACTAGAGAGCTCTGCAACTTTAGCCTCTAATTCAGACGCCAAAGTCTCTTTTTCCGTATCAGATTTCTCCAATAACTCATTGAGATCATTTAGTTGTTCTTTCAAGGACAGAATCTGAGTATTCGCCTCGCAAAGTGACACCTCTGTCAATTGCAGTTGAGACATCAAGTCCGCTGCCAGAGCCTTGTTCTGATCAGCGTCATTTTTGAACTCCTCCAATTTTGATGTTAGTCCCATTGCCATCGCAGCATGCGTCGATTGAGAAGACACCTGCAACTCAAGCTCCAACTGCACTTGATCCGACAAGTCACGCACCTCATTACCAAGACGATCAATTTCTGATTGTTTGGAAGTCAGCTGAGTTAGTAATGACTCATTTTCAGATTGCAGGTCATCATTTCGAGCAGTCGCATTGGCCATGTCAATGGTCAATGACTCAATCCCATCTCCCCTGTTGGAAATTGCCGCTTCTGCATTCTTCAACAAAATCTTGAGATCATTGGTTTGCCCCTCTAACCGTTCACTGTCATTCAATAGGACTTTTACCTCAGCCTTTACACTTTCAAGTTCTAGTGTAAGCCTTTGATTTTCGTCCATCTGCTCTGAATTGGTTTTTTCGTTGCTCTTCAATAACTTCTGCAGTCTCAAGCACTCATCGACATTTGACTTCAGATCAAGTTCCGTCAACTCCTTTTCACGTCTCAGCTCATCCCTAGAGGCAGTAATACTTCCAAGCTCAATTGCAAGAGACTGATTTTCATCCTTCTGTTGAGATAATGAATTCTCAGAATTCTCCAGCAACATGTTGAGATCATTTACCTGCTTCTCCAGATGTAGATGGCCATCTTCGAGATTCTGTATATCAGTATGACTGTCGCCAAGCAGTACCTCTGATTTGTCCAACCTTGATCTTAGGTCGGCGACCATGGCTTGAGAAGATTCATAAGACTCTTCCATCAAGTGAAGTTTAACTGACAGCTCGCGCACCTTTTTGTCCAAACCAACATTGTCTGACTTCAACTGTGATGCCTCTTTTTGATATTCATCTCTTGAGGCAATGACCCTTGCCAGTTCAGTATCCAGTGACTTCTTTTCATCCTTTAGCGACTGCGCCTGCTTATGAAGTCGTTCACGGTCTTTGGTGAGAGCCTCGATTGCTTCGTCGCCGTCATCTAACAGGCCCTCAGCTGCTGCCAGGTTGTATTTCAGATCATCCACGAGATTCTTGTGACGACTGGCCTCATTCTGTGAGTGTTCAAGCTTATTCAACAGTTCCTTTACTTCATCTGAGTGCTTCTCCTTTGCATTCAACGCATCGTTCTCTGCCATTTGGAGTTTCCTCATGGCTTCATCCAACCCTGTCCTGTTAGCCTCGAGTTTTTTCGTCAAAGATTCTCTCTCTACAGCGAACTCTGCAGAAAGGGTCTCCAATGACTTCCCTCTTCTAGCCAGTTCCTCGGTCAACGTGTCGATAGCAGCTTGAGACTCGGTGTTCAAGCTTTCAGCTTCTGAGATCTTCGCTGTGAGTTCATCTATTTCATCCATGAAAGTTTGCCTTCCCTTCTCAAAGAATTCCTGATTTGACTTGCCTGTTTCTTCGCTTTGGCTCAAGGCATGTTTTAGATCAGTGATTTGAAGCTCTAACTGACTTCGGTCAAATCTCATTGCTGCCAAATCAGTACGAGTTTTCTTCAGTGAATCAGACATCGATAGGAGCTGTGATACTTGAACATTTCCTTCTGACACCTCGAGCTCTAGCATCTGGATATGCCCAATCAGTTGAGACCGCTCAGTTTCAAGAGATTCGTTCGACGCTTTGAGGCATTTGACGGTGTCAGTCAATTGAGACTCCAACACTTGATGAGATTCCAGGTCCTTCTCAAGATTATGGATCATATCCTTGCTGAGTGAGGCCTCATTCTGCATCTCTGCAATATCACTCAACAATTGCTGAACTTTTGCTTTTTCTTCGCGTTCTCTCTCGAGGAAGGCTTGCTGTTCCTTTTTCAAGTGAAGCTGTGCATCATCCCTGTCTGATTCAACAACAAGTATGTGCTCATCTAATCTAGCAACAAGCATGGACTGATCCCTGAGGCTGTCAGCAGACTTCCTCTCCTCTTCTGCAAGACGTTGCTTGAGGTTTCGGGCAATATCCGACCCTTCTTCGACGGCTCTCTTTATCTCAACTAGCTCTGCTGTCCTCGCATCTCGTTCATTGCCTATAATGGAAACTTGTGCCTTCAGATGTGCAGCATGATCATTTGATGCTTCAATTGCTTTATGCAATGCATTTACCTCATCGGTCTTTTGCTTCATCGCCAGCTCAAGTTTGGCAATCTCCTCCCTCAGTATCACCCCGGCCTTTGAAATTTCCTCCTTCTCAATGGTGACTTGATCAATTCTGTCCAAACACTCTGTTTGCTCTGCTTGAAGAGTGCTGTATTTGGCAATTGTTTCATCGAGTTGAGACATTAGATCAGCATTTTGTGATTTGGCTGCATCAAGATCAGCGAACAAACGTTGGTTTGAGTCTTTCAGATCCAAGACCGTGCCTTCCAAGGTGTCGGCTTTATTGTTTGTTTCTTTGATTTGCTTCTCCAACCGTGAAATATCTTCCTTTGCCTTCCCCAGGCTGAATGCAAGCCCATCTCTTTCAAACGTTGAAGAACACAACAATTCTTCAAAATCCTTGTTAGCTTCAACAAGATCTGCAGTGAGTGACACCACAGTCGATTCAAGGTTGGAGATCATAGTGGTCTGATGCTTGGATTCTGAGGTAGCATACTCGATATTAGCTGCTAGCGTTTCTTTTTCCGCTGAAATGGCAAACAGGCTGTTGGCGAGCTCAGAGTTCTGTGAGGTAACTTCTGCAATCTCTTGGGTGCATTGGTTGATTGTCTCCGCAATCTTCGTTTCTGCAGTCTCAAGTTGGATCATCAGATCATCTCTCTCCAGCTCAGTTGATTCGAGCCGTGCGTTCATCTCTTCGAGCTTGTTCTCAAGACAATTCACTTCAGAAGTGAGCTCGTCCACTCGTTCTTCTGCAGCAGCACATTCAGAAGATAATTGATTATTCTTGGACTGAAGCTCCTCTGCTATTGATGAATGGGCAGAGAGCTTTTCTTGCAATGACAACAAATCGTGAGTCTTAAAATCGAGCTTATGTACAAGTCCATCTCGTTCAGACAAGAGCTCAGACAATTGATTGCTCAGATTGTTCTTCTCATTGATCAAAATATGATGATTCTCAGTTAGGCCTTGAAGCGCTGATGACTGTTCTTCTTTTGCCTCATTCATCTCAGATATTTCTGATTGCAAATGTTCAATCCTACTGCTGAGATCATTATTTTCCTTGCTCAACTTGACAGCATCCTCCTCGGCAATCTCCAATTGTAGCTCCAACTCCTGAGCTCCAAGTTGTTCTGCCTCAAGATTACCTTCTAATGCAACCTTGGCATCACTAAGCTCAGCTACTTTTCCCGATAATGCTAGTGCTTCTTCTTTCAAGGTAGCAATGGCTAACTTTGCATCTTCAAGTGCCGCGTCCTTCACATTGACCAGATTCACTGCCTCCTGATTCGTGTTTGCAAGAGAGGAAACTTGGTCAGTCAATTTGGCATTAGAATTCTGGACTGCCTCCAATTTCTTCTCCAGTTCTATAAGTTTCTCAGCTGCATCTTGCTTCTCTGTATCAAGAGAGCTTTTCAAAATAGTTGCTCGTTTTTCAGCTGCCGCTGCAGCCGTGCGAAGCTCATCCAAATCAACTAACAGTTGTGATGTTGTAGACGCTGCTTCCTCTTGCATTGAAATGATTTTGGCGGTGGCATCTTCTACAGCTGATTCCTTTTCATGAAGCTGCGTTGCCAAATGTTCCCTGGTATGGCTGAGAGAAGTAACATTATTCAACAGCTCATTGTTAGAGCTGATTGCATCCTTCAGCTCATGCTTGACTCGCTCTAGCGTCGCAGCTGCCGCGGACTGTTCCGCCTCGATCTTTTCCTCCAGGGCAATGACTCTTTCTTCTGCTGCGTCTTTGGCGGTCTGAAGTATGGCCACTTCATTTTTGGCATCGTCTCGATCTAGTTCCACAACTGAGATGTACTCCTCCAGCTTTGCAACAGCGGCTAAATGATCCTGGGACCTTTCAGTCGCCTTTTTCTCCTCTTCTGCAAGGCGTTCCTCGATACGGCTGATTTGTTGGACGAAGCCTGTCTCACGTTGACTGAAGCTAGATCTCTCATCTTCAAACGCCTTTGATGCGTCAGCGGCATCTTCCTTCACCTTGGAAAAGTCAGTCGAAAGTGCCAGCAAGGCTGACTGCGCATTATCACAATCTTGGGTTACTTCACCCAGCTTTTGCACCTCGTCCTGAAGACGCTCTTCCAACTTGCGAACTTGTTCTGAATGGCGTAACGTCTCATCTTCCAGAATCTTGGAAATTGCAGCAGCATCTTCTTTGGATATTGCCAACTCTTCTTTTGCCGCCGATATTTGTTCTTCCAACTCTGCAATCATTGCTGAATGTTTCTCACTGCTTTCGATAGCCTTGTGCGTCTCGTCTTCCAGCTGTTCTTCAAGGATTCTGACCTGATCCGTGTGGGCAATCTCACGCTGTTGGAACGCCAGCCGTTCTTTTTCAAGGGCCTCTGAAGACCTATTGGCCTTCTCCTCTGCCTTGGCCAGAATTGCCCTGAGATCTGATGAAATAGCTCTCTCTTCCTTCAATTCCAAGTAAGTATTGTCTCGATCCAATTCCAGGACAGAAATTTGCTCCTCTAACTTGGCAATGATTGAATTGTGCTCCTTGACAATATCATTATACCTTTCCTCCTCTGCTGCAAGACATTCTTCAAGGTGACTAACACGCAGGCTAGAGCTCAAGCGCTCTTCCTCAAGGGCCTTGGATGATTCATTGGCAGCTTCCTCAGCCTTTGCCAACTTTTCATTGCGCGATGATAGGACCGATTGCTCCTTCTCCAGCTCTAGGATAGCATCATCTCTAGTCAATTCTAGGACAGATATCTGCTCCTCCATCTTCGCCACAAGGGCTGAGTGGTCCCCGGCTATTTTGCGTGCCCTTTCCTCCTCTCTTGTTAGGCATTCTTCGAGACTGTGAATTTGTTCTTCGCGTATGGCATCCCGTTTAGAGAAACTTGATCTCTCCTCTTCCAACGCCTTGGAAGCGACAACAACTTCTTTGGACACAACTGAATAGGCCACTCGTTCCGCTTCTAGCTCAATCAGGGCATCATTTCGATCCAACTCGATGACGGTGATATGCTCCTCCAACTTCGCAACAAGGACTGAGTGGTCCCTCATACTTTCAGCATAGTTTTGCTTCTCTTCTTCAAGCTGTTTCTTGATGCTTGCAAGTTGTTGGTTCAGGCTCGCTTCGTGTCGACTCGATTCATTTGCATCTTGTTTCGCCTTGTCCAATTCCGCCCTTAGTGTCGCCGAGGCCAATTGTTCCTTCTCCAGATCTTGACGAGCATCATCTCGATCTAGTTCTACAGCAGAGATGCACTCCTCTAGCTTGGCAACTGCGAGAGCATAATCATTGGAACTTTCAGCAGATTTGAGCTTCAATTCTTTGAGCTGTTCCTCGAGGCTACGAACTCGTTCTTCCCTGGAAGCAACGCGCAGGCAGAAAGTTTGCCTCTCCTCCTCAAGGGCCTTGGATGCCAACTCAGCACCTTCCCTCACTTTTGTCAAGTCTGACTGAAGCTCCAATGTGGTTGATCGTTCCTTCTCCAGATCTGATTCTACCATGGCAATCTGTTCATCCAACTTTGCTACAATGGCTGAATGATTATTGGCAAATTCCACAGCCTTCTGCTCTTCTTCTTCCAGCCTTTGCTCTACAATACGAATCTGCTCTGCGTCGTCTTCAGCATCTTGCTTTGCCTTGGCTAGATCTTCAGCCATCTTCTCGATCTCGACTGACATTGCATCTTTCTCTTCCGTCAACGAGTCCACCTGCGCCTTACACTTGACCGCTTGGTCATTGGCCGATGCTATTGCTTCGTTCAATGCGTTGGCCTCTTCGTCAAACTTGATCTTCGTCTCTTCCAGCTGTCCCTCGAGGCTACGAACTCGTCCTTCTTGTGAGGCTACGCGCTGCCTCTCCTCTTCAAGGGCCTTGCATGCCAGCGCAGCACCTTCCCTCGCTTTTGTCAAGTCTGACTGAAGCTCCAATGTCATTGATCGTTCCTTCTCCAGCTCTTGATGCAAGTCCAGAGCCTTCTGCTCTTCTTCTTCAAGCCTCTGCTCTAAACTACGAATCTGCTCTGCATCATCTTCAGCATCGTGCTTTGCCTTGGATAAATCTGCTGTCATATCTTCAATCTTGACTAACATTCCATCGTTCTCTTCTGCCAATGTGTCAACCTGTGCCTTAAACTGAGCCACTTGGCAATCGGATGATGCAATTGCTTCGTTCAATGCGCTAACCTCCTCAATCTTTTGCTCAAGCTGCGCTTGCAAATCATTGTTGTCCTTATCCAAAGTTACAATTGATTGCTTCATATTGGCAATTTCTTCCGTGTGCTCTTCCACAGCTGCCCTCTGTTCCTCAATCAAAACTTGCTTATCAGCGACATCCTCTTTCAACGAATTGATCACATCTTGCGAGTTATGGACTTGTTGAACGAGGATGGCTTCACGCTGACTGGAATCCTCTTTGACATTGCCCAATTCCGCAGCCAGTTCTGCTTTAGCCATTCTTTCCTTCTCCAATTCTTGACGCGTGGCATGGATGTGCTCATCCAACTTGGCCACGATGGCAGAGTGAGCCTTGTCACTGTCAATTGCAGACTCCTTCTCTTCCTTGAGCTGTTCTTCAAGGCTGCGTACCTGTTCTGCATGCGAGGCCTCACGTTGACGAACACTCGAGCATTCCTCCTCAAGAGCCATTGCTGCCCGGTTGGCATCTTCCTTGGCCTGGGCTAATTCGGCATTGACAGATGATAGTTGTTCTTCTAACTCGCTACTACGTGTCTCCCACTGGAGCCTCTCCTCCTCGAAAGCCCTGGATGCAACATCCGCCTCCTTCTTGGCTTTGGCCATTTCACTCGCAAGAGAATTCGACAGCAATTGTACCTCGCTGCTCTTCTCCTGCAACAATGTTTCCCTACGTGTCACCTCCTTTTGTAACGATTCCATCGCCTCCTGCGATGCCATCTCCACCTCTCTCACTTTAGCTTCCTCAACCTCGAGCCGTCCCTCCAAGTCGTTAACACGTCCAAGAAGCCTCTCCTCATATTGGCTAAAGCTCAATCTCTCCTCCTCCAGCTCCTTTACACGAGCGGTGGCATTGTCAAGCTGCGCTTGAATGTCAATCATACCTCTCAAATTGTTCGATTGGACTTCCAATGTCTGTTTGTGGTGTTGACGTTGCAGTAGTGTGGTTCCCGAGGTCGCCATGCCCATGTATGCCACGTAAAGCTTTTCACGTAGCTCCATCACTGTGGCATTTTGAGATTCCAACTCGGACTTTAGACCTTCCACCTCACTTTCAAGCTTGGAATGATTCGCAGTAGTAGTGG
>JALLOX010000356.1:0-12154 GCA_036939695.1 Thalassiosira ordinaria | reverse complement strand
CTCTCGCCATAACTTGCGTGTTTGCAGAGCCAATCTCCATGGCGGCTCTTGGCTATGCTGAGAGCTTTGTAAGAGATTTCCCCTTCGTTGGGAGCAGGGCGGACCCCGCTCTTTCGCTATAGGTTGTGCATCAGCAATAATAGGTGGGCGTGGTGGTGTGCTCTCGAGTTGACCATCGAGAATGCGCTAGCCGCGGACATCTAACGTGAGTTCCGTCTCGGCCTGAAGTGTTGATGGCCGAGACCCCACCCAGATCTTCTCCGGTGAGTTGCATTCGATGGGGACATCGCAGACGAGGGCTGTTACCGTGTGCCATCTGGCAAGCAGCTGATGAGTTATTTGGGGGCCTCGTCTTCGACCATCGGTGCAGCGAGGCGGATCAGTTCGTATTGCACATTGCACCTCTCCCTGTGCGCCACACGGTCGTGGTAGTGTGGGGAGGCCATGCTGATACGAGATGAGGAGAAGATCCGAGGAGGAGGCGTGTCTAGCTGAGGAGGGAGAGGGAGTCTTCCTCCCATCATCAACACGTCATCTCAGGTGGATACAGTGCCATGGCACCTCCATCCATGGCGGGACCTTCCTTGAGAACCCTGCAATTGGGGAACGCACAGATCTCGAGGACAGGGGAGTTTGGGGGTGGTTATTGGGCAGCGGTTGGCCAGCGGGGATGTGCCTGGGGGCGTACCATTCTGATGCATCCCCACACATCCCAATTCAATCTCTTCCTTGTTCAGAGATTGGAGATATGCCCATGCGGTGGTAATCAGAGGAGGGCATGGCCAGTGTAACCCAACAATTTACCCCCTGCTATCAGAATAGGAGGAACAGTGGATATCGGGGTCCATCTGGCGTGGGAGGTTGAGCAGGGCTCGCCGGATGCGACAGCGCCCAAGATACATGGGCTTTGGTCTCACTTCCCAGTATGACATTGACCGAAGGGTGTCAGGCTTGGGAAAGATGATATTGGAGTTGGATTGAACTGAACACTCAACAATGCCCTGGTGAGGAAGATGGATCCGGGAGGGGCTCCATGTGGGGTCACATTTGTCCCCCACCAGGGCAAGGTGAGTTTCTGTTCTTTCCCAGTCATGTGGAAAGGGGATCCCCAGCTGCAGCTTGTGGCTCCGAGCTAGCAGTATGGCATCCTCATGGGGCAGTTGGACGTTGGAATGTGTTGAGAATAAGAGGTGGGCAGGGCCTGCCTACTGGTACTCTCCTACTTCAGTGGCATGCGTGTTTCGGAGGCCATCTCCCAGGCCGAGACTAACCTTTTCGATGCCTATTCCGAACTGGTATAGTTTTACTGAACATTTGTATGTCCACGGGGGGCTCACTGTCTGAGAACATCACTCAATCGACAGTGAGCACTGGAGGTGTATTGGGTGGAACCCACTCACACACTTTATTCCTACATACGGTCACATAAGTTAGTTGGTGGTTACCTTGAACTTTGGAGTGATTTTACAACTTAGTCTGGCCAGTCCTGGTTCGTTTTTGTGATATTTCTAGCCACCGCCAAATCACCTGTACATATGAAAAGTTGTTTCAAAGGGGTCCTGTCTGTCGCCAGTACCTACATACAGTTAAAGACTCATAGGCGCGCGTTAGCTATGCGATGCGATGGCCAGACAGGTAATTGTATGCCGATATTTTTGTAATGTTCGATGTAAGTCTTGGTTCTGTACGGAGCAGCGCAACAGAGCAACGCCAGCCAACGCGACGCCTCATCATCACAGTGGTAGCACACACGATCGGAAACGGAAAGCAAGACATACACATCCACAAAATGGGGAGGCGGTCTCTACCCTCTCTCTATTGACGGTAAGAATCTTCGGCCGGCTGAGGAGGACGCACTTGGTGGTTTGTTTGGTCACCATTGCTGACTGGCCAGATAGGGGCCGCTTGTAGCCCGCCTACCTCTCATCTCTCATGACTCATGTCCTTGATGGATATCCGCATTGGCCTGCATTTTTATTCATAATATTATTGTTTTACTCACCGCATTCTTCCTCTCGCTCTCAAAAAATGAACGCGCCATGCATCCTTCCTTTTAATTATTATCAGGCATAGAATTATTCTGACATATTATTTGCACCACAAACTCAGCAAGAGAGAGAGAGAGCACCGAATCAGCAACAGTTGCATTTTTTTGCAAAATACGGGGACGGCCAGGTCCCAACCAACCAGCCCTCTGCTTCTTCTTTGACCGATCCCCCAGAGAGGAAACTAATTGGAACAACAAATACTTACAGCAACAATGAACCTCGCGGGCGGCGGCGGCGGCCCGCCCTCCAATCCCCTCGTCTCCCTTAACGATGACAATAGCAATGGCAATGGCAACGCCCTGATACACATCCTCCTTGATCTCGGACCAGCGTGCACATCAAACGCCGGAACGTTGAGGGAGGCACTACGCCTGGCGACTCAAAAGTTGCCGGGAAATGACAATAGCTCCGACAATAGCAGTCAATTATTATTGGGTGCTTGGAAGGAAGCGGGCATGGCACGTCTCATTCACTTTTTTGCGGCGGTCGGCACGGCCAGATCCGCAGCCTCCTCCAATAATAATAGTGGGAATACGGACAAAGACAACCTCTCTGCGGCATTTGTGGGAGCCTACCTCGACAACCCTGATTTTCACAAGGATGCAGCATCTTCATTGGGAGAGTGGAATTTGGAAGTGGTCTCCCAGGTCCTCTCCTCCCCTGCGGACTTTGGTCATCTTGATTGGAATAGGGTGGGGCGAGCCTTTGATTTTAGGGAGTTTAAGATTCGTGATGGGCGTCATTTGGAGGTTCTCCTTGCCTTGTATCGAGGGGGGGCATCGAATAACTCTACCAATGGCGGTGGGCAACAGCAGCAACAGCTTCCACTGGATGCCATCACTGTAGAATGGACCAATCGCGCCGGACAGCTATCCCTACTGGAACACCTACTAGCGTGCCCTCCCAATGTGTACGCCTTTTCAGTGGATGCCGAAGAGGCCGCCGATGCCAACACGGTTGTGGTTGACGGAACCTTAGTGGCGACCAACTGTCCCAATCCCCGCGGCTGGGCCTCTTCTCGCGTATTGCAACGCCTATTGCATCTGTCAGACGATAAGGCCCTTCATCCCAAAGTGCGTGAGATTTTCATCGTGGGATTGTTGAGCTGTCCGGAAATTATACTCTGCGCCTTGGTCAGGTTGCAATTGTCCGTGGCAAGGTCGGCCGATCAGGCTTCAGGGGGGGATGCACGGGCACTGGCCGCGGCAAATGCCGGTGCCGGCATGCCCATGAAGGGGGAGCTCATGCGAGAGCTCATCCCGCTCTTCTTCAAGCCTCAGCCTCAACAGCAACAGGGGGGAGAACACCATCAACAGCAACGTCCTAATGTGGTCAGAAACATGCCCGGGGCATTGCAGCGTCTGTGGGGAATATCCCAGAATACTGTCGTGGCGGCCTGCATTGAGGCTTGGAGGAGCACGGCGAATGATCCCCCCCAGGTGCGGTTTCAGACAGTGGTGCACATTATTGGCGTGGTTAGGATTTTGCCCAGTCCAGAGAATGCCATTGCTACTATTTTGAATGGCAATAAGGATCCGGAATTTAGTTTCACTGTGGCGTTTGTCATGGCCGATCACGATATGCTTCAGTTACGTCCGTGGTTGACTGATAGATGGAACTCGGCGCAATCCAACAAGGGCATGTTTGTCGTTGCCCTCATATCTTATGTCGGCAAGAACTATCCCCATGCCGCCGCGCGTAGGAACAAGCCTCTCGTTAGTGTTGAGAATTTATCCACCACGTTACAATTCATACTGTCCTTGGATGCCGAGACGATGAATAGCGTCGTGCCCACCCCGTCGGGGAAGGCGGTGACGTTGGGGGAGAGCGTGAAGGCCATTGTAGATGCGTGCCTTCAACGTCATCCACAACTTGCAGAGGTGCTTCCTAATAATTTGGGGGGGACCCAGGGTGCCAGTGGCGGTGGGAGCGTGGATGGCAATGCCTCTGTTGGCTCCAACCAAAGCCAGCCTCAGCAGCAACAGCAACAACGTTCCGCCCCAGGCTCCCAAGATGATATCGAGGAGTGCGCCAACCAATACTTTCAACAAATCTACGCCTCAGAGGAATCCGCGCGCAAGGTGGTCGAAATGCTCAAATCCTTCAAGGCTAGCGGCAATAGTCGCGAGAACGACATCTTTGCCTGCATGATCCACAACCTGTTTGACGAATATCGCTTCTTCAGCAAGTACCCCGAGAAGGAGCTTCGCATCACAGGCATTTTATTCGGATTGCTCATCAAGGAACAGCTCGTGAGCAGCATCACCCTCGGAATTGCATTGAGGTACGTCCTCGAGGCGCTGCGGAAGCCTCCGGGCCAATCTCCCCAGAGCGGCAAGATGTTTCGTTTTGGTATGTTTGCCCTCGAGCAGTTCAAGGAGCGTTTGCATGAGTGGCCCCAGTATTGTAGTCATATCGTTCAGATTCCGCATTTGAGGGATGGGTATGCCCAGTTGGTGGCGGAGATCGAGAGTGCCATGGCCTTGGCGGCGAGTGGTGCGGGGGGAGCAGGAGGGGGGGACGATACGTCGTCTTCGGCGGCTTCGTCCGTTGGGCCTAGTGCGGGGGATGGAGCCTCCAGTGGTAGGACTGCGGATAGCGGGAGCGATGGAAATGCGCTTTCGGCCGGTTCGGGGGGAAATGTCCCCTTGGTCGGAGGTGAGATTAGTGTCCCGAACAACAAGCAATTGTCTGTCCCTGCGGGTGGTTTTGTGGGCGGTGCCCCCGGTGTACCTGTCGTGGCTGGTTTCACCGGACTGAACCCCAGAGCCGGTGCAGTTTCTGCAGGGGCAGGACCAGGAAGGATCGAACTCCCTGCTCCAGTGATTCCCTTGAAGGAAGCCAAACCGCGCAAGGCAGTCTTTGGTCCGGGGTTGGGACGCGCCGTCAATGCCACCCCAGCTGCCTCTTCGTCTAAGGAAGGGGGGGAATCATCCTCAGCGTCTTCCAAAGAAGGAGGGGATACCTCTTCTCAAAATCAAAACAACAATGAGACGCCCCCGGACGTGGTATTGGATCGCGTCCAATTCCTCATCAACAACTTGTCCATGTCCAACGTTAAATCCAAATCCCACGACCTCCGCGAGATGCTTGATCGCAAGTACTTTGGGTGGCTGGGAAATTATTTGGTCGTCAAACGCATCAGCACGCAGCCCAACTTTCACGGTCTCTACCTCAGCTTTTTGGACAACCTGGGCGATTACGGTCGCGGACTCGTGGAAGCAATCCTTGCGTCTGTGTACGTCAACGTGGGCAAGCTCCTGCGTTCCCAGAAGATCACTACCAGCACCAGCGAACGTTCTCTGCTCAAAAATTTGGGGAGCTGGCTTGGCCAGATTACGCTTGCACGCAATCGTCCTATTCTACAGATCATGCTGGACTGCAAGGAGCTCTTGTTTCAGGGCTACGAGACGGGAATGCTCATTGCCGTTACTCCCTTTGTAGCCAAGATTTTGGAGGGGGCAAAGAATTCAAATGTGTTCCGTCCTCCCAACCCTTGGCTAATGGGATTGCTATCCGTCTTTCGGGCGCTGTACAATGTGGATGACTTGAAAATGAACATCAAGTTCGAGGTGGAGGTATTGTGCAAGAATTTGGGGTTGAAATTGGAGGATATACCCACGAGGGCCAATGTCGAGTTGAGCAGGAGGGTGAGTCCCGTGAAGGAGAAGAATCCGGACTTCAACCTTAAAAGTCAGAGTGCCGCTTCGGCTAGCGCAGCTGGAGGCGGATCAGCAACAACCACTCCCTCCAAGCAGCAGCAGCAGGGAGGCCAAGGACTTGCACTCCAGGCGGCCAATTCCATGCTCGTTTCCAGTCCAGAGAAGGCTGGAAGCGGCGCAGCGTCCACTGGCGGAGATTCGGCCAAATCTGTATCGTCTGATGGCGGAGAACAACAGCAGCAGAGCACAGTCATCCCCAACTTGGCGGCCTATGTCAATGTCAACCCCAACCTCACCCAGCTATTCCATCAGGTCCAGGGTGGCCCACTGGCATCCAGTGTGTCATCTGATCTACTCAAACGCACTGTCCCCATCGCTGTGGACCGTGCCATTCGTGAGATTATCCAGCCTGTTGTGGAGCGCTCTGTGAGCATTGCCTGTATTACCACCAAGGCGATTGTCACCCGGGATTTTGCGATGGAGAGCGATGAGAATAAGATGAGGAAGGCGGCACAGCTCATGGTGGCTAATCTGGCAGGAAGTTTGGCGTTGGTGACATGCAGGGAGCCACTTCATACCAGCATCAGCAGTCACTTGAGGACTTTGTTGATGGCCGCCATCAATGGCAGCGGTGGTGCAACATCCGGAAAGGACGGATCTTCCTCAACCTCTGTGCAGCTCCGGGACCAGGAAAAATCCGCCCTCGACCAGTGTGTGGCAATCTGCTCCACAGAAAACCTCGAATTGGGATGCATGCTAATTGAGAAGGCGGCCACGGAAAAGGCCGTGAGGGATATGGATGAGAGCCTTGCTCCCTCGCTCCAAATTCGCAAGAGCCATCGTGAGCAGAAGGGGCAGCCCTACTACGACATGTCTATCTTTCACAATGACGGACAGAGGTACCCTAAGGAATTGCCCGATCCTCTTAGGCCCAAGCCAGGTGGAGGATTGCGTGCGGATCAACTTTTGGTGTATGAGGCGTTTCAGAGAATCCCTCGCCAGCCAGTTGCGCCTTCCGCTCAGCAGCAGCAACCTGGAGGATTAGACAACAGTCAGCATCAGGTCGGAGGAGGAGTTGTTTCCAACATGGAGCAATTGGGTGCAGACGGCCAGCCTGCCACTCGCTCAAGCGAGACCTCCAGCATGGGTGGCGGCCCATCTTCAGGAGGACAATTGAACCTCAATGCTATCAATGCAATTGCCATGAAGTTGGATAGTTCTGTTACTACCCTGCTTAACACAGCCGGACAACGTGCGCAGGAAATCAGCCTTGCGATGATCCCACCCGAGCACGAGATCAAACAGCTAATCTCTGCGGTCCCCCGAGTCGTTGGTGGGTCCTCTACCTCTGACGGCGATTCTACCTCTCCTGGACTAAGCTCTTCTGAGACGGATTCCATCCTGAGCTTCTCACAGGGAATTTTCAAGCGTCTCTATGAGGTTAACCTCTCGGAACGCTTGCGCCTCGAGGCACTCATTGGTCTCCTGCAAATGCTCAACCGCGTCTGTCCTCAACTCGGACGCGACATGGGAACGTGGGCTACCTACGCGCCCACCAAGACGGACGTACAGCGCAAGCTTCACCGCGCCGTCCTCCTCCTGCTGGTCCGTAGTGATCTCATCCGCATTGGAGACCTGGACGCTTATTTGGCCAAGAACGCAGATGACGGACGCGATCAGGTGTGGTTGGAATTCCTGATCTTGTTCGTCAGGACAGCTGTTTTGGAGAACATAGCGCCTCCTCAGAAAATGCCTAAGATGATCAATTTGGTGAGGGTGATTGCACACAACGAGGATAAGCAGGAGATGATCAACCCTGCATTTCGAAAGGCATCAGCACGTCTGTTGGAAGAGATTCGCAGCAGTTTGGAATCGTCTGCCGGCGGTAGTAAATTGGGAGCTGACCAGGATGGCAAGCAGCAGCCGCAACAGGCCGCTACACACGGTGGCCGGGGCATCAGTCAACCCACATACGAAGAGAGCAGCAGCATGTCACCCGCCTCCTTAAAACACTTTGCCAATGCCTCGCTTGTAATTGCAAAGACGTCCCAGTCCTTTGCCAGCGCTGACCCCCCCAATGCCAAGCAGCTTGTGACTGAAATCCTTGTCCAGTGGCTGCGTGTCCAAAATGATGCCGCAGGCAACGATAAGATCATGGCTCAGTTCCTACAGCGCTTGCAGCAGCAGTTTGGCGTGGGTTCAAATGATGATCAAACCGAACGTTTCTTGAGGCTTGCAACAGAGGTCGTTGTGGAGAGCTGCGTTGCCAAGAATGCCTCTGGAGATGCCGCTGGTGCTAAGGGTGGTGGTGTTCTCAACTATCAAGCCATAGACGGCTACTCAAAGCTCCTCTCGTACCTTGTCCGATACATGAATAGCGGCGGGTCCGCAGAGCAAGTGTCCCAGCAGAGGCTCGCCCTCCTGAACAAGGTTCTGGGAGTGATCACACGCTCCTTGGTGACTAGCTACGAGAAGGCTCAGCAGCAGGCTCAGCATTGGGACCAGAGGCCTTGGTTCCGCCTGCTTCTCGATTTGGTTTATGAGTTGAACTTACCAAATCCTGCCTTAGATCCGATTAAGGCTGGGATTGTGAGCGTCTTTGGAAGTGCCTTCCACGTCGTTCAGCCCCTTGTTGTCCCAGGTGAGATTGAAGACCCCTTTGATTTGCATCTTTTATTCTTTTCACTTTGCTGACAAATTTCTTCTGACATTACTCTTTCACTTCCATTATAAATGACTAGGCTTCGCCTTTGCATGGTTGGAGTTGATCTCCCATAGAATGTTCCTCTCCAATCTCCTCCTCACTAAGGATAAAAAGGGATGGGGAATCATGCACCAGCTCTTGATCGACCTCTTCCTCTTTCTCGAGCCGCATCTGCGCAAGGTCGAGCTTACAGATGCCATCAAGAAGTACTATGATGGCGCCCTTCGCGTCATTTTGATGCTTGTGCACGACTTCCCCACATTCCTCGCTGCATACCATTTGTCCTTTTGCAATGTCATCCCTGATAATTGTGTACAATTGCGCAACCTCATCCTCTCGGCAATTCCCAAGGGCATCCCCCTCCACGATCCCATCTCACGCAACTTCAAGATCGATCAACTTCCTGAAATCTCGCAGAGTCCTCTCATCCTTTCCAATGTTGTGGGACCATTGGTTTTGTTCAAGAATGAGCTGGATGGGTACCTCCGCAACCAGCAACCCGCTGACTTCCTCACCAACATGGTCGTTACCCACCTTCGCAAGGAGGGCCCCGAACTGGCACTAGACGCCCCAAAAGTCAACTCCCTCGTCCTTTACGTCGGCATGCACGGCCTTGCACGTCTCCAAAACGATCAACTTACAAGTGGTGGTGGTCTCAGTCTTGGCCGTTCTCCAGAGATGGAAGTCTTCCAAAAACTCATGGAGTTGGATGATCATGCTGGGAGGTACATTTGTCTCAATGCCATTGCCAATCAGCTGCGCTATCCCTCAAGTCACACCCATTACTTCTCCTGTGTCATGCTCTACCTCTTTAATGAGACAAAAGATGAGGGTGTGAAAGAGCAGGTTACCAGGGTATTGTTGGAGCGCCTCATCACCCAACGTCCCCACCCTTGGGGACTTCTCATTACATTTATTGAACTCATCAAGAATGCCAAGTATGCATTTTGGAGTCACCCTTTCACAAGGTGTGCTACTGAGATTGAAAAGGTGTTTGAAAATGTCGCCCGCTCGTGCATGTTGCCGAGTGTTGCTGCCACTGGCGATGGGGATGCGCAGCAGTAGATTTATTTGGGTATTTCATAGCCCAGGGGGGAATGGGCGCTTTTAGATATTACTTGGGAGGCTTTGTCTAGCCTAGGGGGATTGGCTTATTCCTTGTTCATTATTTTGGGGTATTCGACTGTTTTGTTGGGGCATCGGGGATAGAAATTGTATTGTACCACGATTGTACCAAGTGAATATACAGATAAGCTATTTTATTTTAGAGAATCATTAGTAGTCAAAAATAGTTGGACTCTGACCTCTAGAGTAGATGATACAATAAAAAAAATTTAGCTTTGTATCTGGTTGACAAGTGAGATGAGAGTACTGGCATTACTTTTCGTTTCACAAGTGAAAGTACCAAATGCCAATCTGCTGAAAAAATGTGGCCACATGTGTTGCGAATGTTGACTGCTGGGATTTGAAGAGAGAACCATGAGTGACTATGCTGGGAAGTTCTTGGCAAGAGAGTTTGTGCAATTCATCCCCAATCCAAATGATGTGTTGTATTGTAGCGGATATGGCGCGAGGGAATCATTTGAGGACTGATAGAATTGCTAACACATGCAAGATTGGAACCATTGAAAGTACAAGCGCCTACTTAGTACTCTACCAGTCTGAATCTAAAAAAATAACTGCATGCTGTAACATATCATTGGTCGCTAATTATTGCAACGCCGTCGATGATGGTGCCTACCTATTTTGAGTATGGCACCTCAGGATCAACTTCTTTCATGGCGTCTAAAGGATAGGACCATTTTTGCCTTGATCAATGGCCATAGAGAACACCACACCATACCGACAAAGCATGCGGTGGACCTACAACCCCCCACCTACTTGAACTAGTGTAATAGGTGCTAAAATATGGGTATCGGGTACATCTGACCACCATGTAAAATCCATTTGAATTTGCTTCTAAGGCCCCTCACACCTGAATAATGATCATAAAGTTGACGAATAGTAACAAATACTGGCTCATAAATCAACGGAGCACTGCTTCTGCTTTCCCTGATTCAATATCCCTCCAATACAACTCAGGTCATCACTCGCATTTGTCAGCAACATGTTCTGACTTCCTTTTCTGATGAGATTGGACTGACATGTACTGACAGCCTCAGTGTGAGGTGATTTGACTTGACGAGACCAGAGAGGTTCTACAACATAATCTCTGCTGAAACCCTTCACAACACCGCCGCACACCAAAGAACAACAAGAACGATGTCAACTCTTCTAAAAGATGATGGACTCGCTGGAGAAGGGAGGCCAAAGAGGAAGGTGAAGCAGCCAAAATCGTACAAAGAGCCTTCGATCAAGACCAAGCTTCGGAACAATAGATCAGCGCCCGATAGAACCGTTGCAGCTACAAAACCAGCCCGAACAAGCAAACAAAGCGCAGAAAGGTTCGCGATAAATGTGACTTCCATTTGTAACGGGATGAAATGTGCCTGTGCATTCCTTTCAAGGTACTCACCTTCTTTTAGCAAAAATTCCACTTATTTGTCTTCCTCCACATCACAAGTATCTTGGAAGTGCAATGGCACTGATTGCTCAGCCTACCGATCATTCAAATCAAAGAAATGTACCAAGTTTGGCATAAAAAGCTATTATGGTGTGGGTGCCGGTGCCTTGTGTTTGAAGGAGCGAGCCGAGTCGGTTTACCTTCCAGCTGCCAATGGTACCGGCACTGGATTTGAGTTAGGAGACAATGAGGTAGTAGGTCATCTTTTGATGGGAGAAGAAGACGCGAGTGAATCTCACGACGGCAAAAACCATAGTGAAGAGTTGGCAGATTGGGATACTGAGGTGCAATTTTTACCAAATGGGATTGGCGGTGATGAGATCAATGAGCTCTTCAATGAAGTCGCAGATGATGTTTCAATTGGAGAGGAGGGTGGTGTTCCCCAAAGTCCCAATTCCAACCCTCCATCTCCAACAAACTTGATTGCAAGCATTGATACTACACGCCAGCATCATGACGAGCACTCTGACAAGAGCATCAACAATAAAGAGTTGGCATATATGAAGGGGCAGCTTTCGAACCTGCAACGCAGATATGATGTTCTTTTACAAGAGAATGAGGATCTGAAACAGAAACTGGCAAATGCACAGGAAGATGTAGCAAGTCTGGAGACTCAGAACGATGAGCTAGAGACCCCATTGCATAACGAATCAATTTCTTTTGGTCTCGAACATATGAAGCTGGAACGGAGGTTACAAGCCCTCAAACCGAACAGGACTTCTGCATCTTCTTCCAAAATCAAAGAACCCAAGACCGGCCGCCCAGCGCAGTGTGTGCATCTTCATCTTCATTGGATGCTATTTAGCGGACTGCTGAGGGGATAGTATATGTGTTTTTAATGAGGGTAGACACAAGCTTTCCCATTTGTCTTCCAATTTCAGAGATGCGTCCACGTTCAAGCACTGCAAGCAATTGGCTTGGTCGAATGAATAAGTCAAATAGGCCAGCGTCACCTGAGACCATTGTATGACTGGCAGGTCTACTCTTGGCCAGTCAGAGATTGGAATCCACTGCTCAAAAATACTCAGTTACATTATCCAAAACCTGTACTTTTTTCACTCACAACCACAAACTTTACAACCTCAAAACTTCCAAATTTCACAACCACTAAAAACTAATGAGGGGGTTTCACGTCAGCCTCTTATCCTATCACAGTAATGTGACTTGTGATGTGAAA
>JALLOX010000355.1:0-12259 GCA_036939695.1 Thalassiosira ordinaria | reverse complement strand
GAATAAGTCCACGGGGATGAACTATGGGGACGAATTTACGCTAGCTTGCTCTGTGATGATCGCAGAGGAAAACCTTCGAAAAACACACCCACACGAAAAACCCTCAAATCGTGATTGCTAGAGATCGCCGCAGCGTAAAATATGCTATAATATTAGGTGGTGGGGAGCACATAGCTCAATCAATGACTCCGGCAGAGGTCTCCAAGATCCATTCAAGGAAAATTTGAATTGAATTTGCTTCAACTTTCGGCTCCAATCTGCTTTCTTGAAGATAACCCTTTCCCTCTAATTGCACAAAAAAGTTCTTTTGCAAGGTCGAACAATTTCTCAGGCAAAATAGCTCAACGCGACCTTTCGAGAAGCTGATGAAAAATCTCGAGTACACCTCTGCAAATGCATCTTCGCGGCTCTATTGCTGGACAAGAAGATCGAGGCCTCACTCGCATGCACCCAAGAATGAAGTAGGAACACTTTGCAAGTCGAATAGAACATGAATAAGTCGAAGAGGTAAGATACAAAGAATGACAGTATCCAATCATTCAGTATTCATTCAATACTCACATCCCAAGAGTTAGGAGCCCCAATACGAATCCAACTGTCAAGAATGTAGGAACACCGTTAATTCTATAACGTTTTGGAAGTAAGCCAGTTCTTGATTTGGGATGATCAGTTTCTGGTTCAATTCTAGTCTCGATGGATTTCACATCGTTGTCATTCCTTGAATCATCAATTTTGAACGACCACACACAGTATAGGAAGTGTGTGATGGGTGTACAGAGATGGAGCAGAATCTCGAGCCCGAAATTACTGAACCATGATGCATCACTACTGAAGAGTATGGTCGCACTAAGAGGCAGAATTGTGCCCATTAAGTGGACTGTGTGTGCAACTGCTGGCATCCAGTACATTTTCATCCCATCAACAGAGTGAAGTTGCGATACGAACATGAGGGGTAAAGCGAAGTCAAGCACAATCCCAAAGAGCTGTTCCATCGCCAAGGAGTAAGAGAGATCTGGTATGCACTGCAAGATGAAACACATTCAACATCGAGCAAAATTAATCAATGTTAGTGGAACTGTTATGACACAAGACGCAACTGTTGACTTCTTACTTACCATGCTAACCGCAATAATTGTGTAGATGAAAAGTCCTGCGAAGCTGCACCTCCGAAGCATTTCTGAATCATCTGTTAGTCCTGGACTGGCACTAAAGTTCCACACGTGCATGACTATATTCCACTCGAAGAGATTATGTACAGCAGCAATCACTATGAATTGAGGAAAATGTATTGTTTAGCAGCATGGTAGATCTTACAAGCAATTGTTCACATAATTGAAGGACTTTCACTTACAAACAAGTGGCTTGCTAACTCCAACATAAAATCGTAGAAGGGGGAAAAGCGATGTTATAATCGCATACAGAGAGCAAGTGACTTTCAGCGAACTCTTCTTGAAACTCTCCAGCGAATTGACACCTGCCATCCACAAGGAGAAGATGCCGATTATCAATAAATTGAAAGATGTCCAGAGGTGGGTGATTTCAAGCCCGGATCCAAAGTATGCCAGTGCGTCTTCATTGTATATCTTGTAACACGGAATTGCGATACCAAAAAGAGAGCATTGGTCCTTTCCCTCAACTTTTGCCTGACAAAGCTCTGGGAACAAAGGCACACTGCCAAAATTGTGGTCGTTGATATAGTTCACCAAGATTGCCAAACCAGTGGCAAACAAGCAGAAGGCGATGCTAGCGATCAAACGATGTTTACGTAATGCGTCCCTAAGGCTGCGGATGCTCTTGCAAACGCTATCGACGAGCCATCCCTTTTTAACTCCTTTACTATAGTCAACGGTACTGGCAATGTGATGAAACATGACAATGTATTCGCAGTGTGCTGCAAAGTGAACCACATTGTACCCAGCTCTTGTCTGGAATGCAGCAGCTTGTTCTTCTGGTGTGCCTCCTACCAACGGTATGCCCATGTCGGCAATATGGAAGCCCCAATCAGCAAGCATTATGATGACGGTAGATAGGAGAAAGACAACCATCCACCAAAGAACGACCCCCTTTCGACTTGTGTTGAGGTACGAGAAGTAAAAGAAGGCTCCAAACTCGATGAAGGCTAGGTAAGGCAAGCGGTATCTTAGCACTAGATCGGAGAGATTGGGAAATTCCAATGTGAAGTGCTCGGTTATAGCAAGCATCGTGTGGTATGCGAGAGACAAGAATGGGTAGTACGGAGACCCAGCCCACTCCATTGTCGGATATGCCTGTATCAAATGCATAGGGAAATGCACCCATGGCGAAATTATCATGATTCTTGGCAGGTGCTAGAGAAAGTTGACGTGAATGCTCGTTGGTGAGAAGAATTGAGCTCGAGAAGCTAATCGATTAATGAGTTATGCCAATCTCGATCTGCTAGAGATCAATCTTGCTTCATGACCTATTATTTTCATTTTGGTCTCAAACAAGACTCAACAGTTTCAGTTCCTTGATTCAACACCAAAGAAAGATTGAGCAATAACGATGAAAATAACATTGTTTCCATGATATTATCTCTAGAGAGCCATGGCAAGAATCAAATCTTTGCAAAACTGATAAGTATTGTACTTGTATTTACCATAGAATGCCAATTTTCTCAAACCAGCTCGAGGTAAGGCGTCGTGGAAATCTGTGGTTTTACTTAGTTATGGGTGTCTCTAAACAAGCTCTAGATGGACCTCTAAGCTCTTGATCTGATCCAATCAAACAAATGAGAGACAGGACATTCTATACACATGATCCTACATGATGCCAGGAACAAATAAATACATATTTTCCATGTGATAATACCAACACAAGCTCCACCAATGCAACACATAAAATTAACCACACAGAACACAACATACTTCTTAACTTCAGTATGTCTTCCAACCTTACGTCACCCAAGGCATTTCACAAGCCTTTTCCCGATACAAATCATTCAACGTCAGTCCCTTCAAATCTGATTCCACCAAGGCCATTCTTTCAGAATATGCTGTACCATAGTGATAAGACACCATGGGCAGCTCAGACGATGATCCCTTCTTCTTCCTATTCGATTGTTCTATCTCTGCCAGATCATCCTTGTCAATTGCCACGGGCTTTTTGGCCCCTGAAATGATCGTTGCACCCGAGTATGACAGCTCACATCTTCGACTGCTCACAGGCGATACACTCTTGAACAACTTCATTTTGATTCCCGTGTGATAGTAAACCTCTTCTTCACCTCCTTCTCCATTGCCAGTAACCACCAATGCCAGATATCCCAATGGACTGAATGCCTTGGCAGACAGTGCCAGTGCCCGCTTCGAACTGACCGTTGGCCCGAGTGTTACTGGATCCTTGTGGTTTGCAATACGAAGATGTCGTATCTTGCCCTGACTCTCAAGCTCGGCAAAGGTCCGGGCAAAGGCAATGTTGCCTACACGGGGAGACGCAACGCTGACAACAGTGACTGGAAGAGGCATAGAGGGAGATGCACATGCATAGAATCCAAAGAGGGTGGCCAACGCACCGCCCAGCGAATGCCCAGTGATGTACAGCTTGTAGTTCCTACGGGCTGGATTCTCCAAAAACAATTGTTCCACATGTTTCATAATCTCCAGGTACTTGCCACCATCTTTCTTTGTCCCGAATAGGTACTCGTAGAATCCTTGGTGGATTCCCACATCTCCAGCGTTGGCATCCTCCTCTCCCTGGGTGCCATTGTATAACCTTGGATCAGGTGACTGCACAAAGCTGATCATGGCATCTGTCATGAAATCTGCCTTAGTCACTGATCCTCGAAAGACAACTGTGATGCGCTCTTCGACTGGGTTCAATCCAACTGCATAGACAAGCTCCTCATTACTCTTAAGATCACCCATGGCCGTGAGTACGGAGGATCCCGCTAGCCTCTCATCTGCACTAGTGGCATTGGCAGTGGCAGCGTTAGCAGAATTCTTTGGTTGTGGATCAACCATGCCCAAATCTCCACCGCAGAACATCTCATCAAAGGAAAACCCACCTGCTAGACATCCATCCCAGCTTGACAGCCATCCAAACATACTGTCATCCTTCTTAGATTGGTTTTGATTGTTGTCATTTTGATTTTCCTTCTCCTGTTTTGCCTGAAGTTGTGCCGCCCTTGCTTCCTCCTGACGTGCAAGTAAGCTCTCAAGTGAGCTCAAAGTGGCCTCGTGTTTGCCATCATCCAGCACTTCTCTCAACAGCTCGCCTTCCTCCACGATAATTTTCAGCGCCGTGTCGAGAGGCAATGGTAGCTCGAGTATACGCATCGACTTTGTCGGATTATTGAGGACTCCATTGCGAGCCAAATCACGTAGCTCCGCGAGGGTATAAATGAGATTGGACAAGTTGAGCATATCATCTGCCTCGTGATACAGAGGGGGGAACTTCAATGTGCGCGTCTGATTGTTCACTCCGCCATCAGTGAAGCTCGTGTTGGTATCTGGATTGTCAAAGTTGAACGATCCCAATCGAAGAGGACGCAATGATCCTCCCGCACCTGATACCTTGCTCGACTGGGAGCGGGCCGGCGAGGAAGGCGATTCCATGCCTGCAGCCGCAGTAGTAGATCCCTCCTGTTCCAGTGGCGAGGTTGGCGGAGTAACCAAAGGTGACCTTGTATGGTCGCCGTTGGCGGACGAAGGCGAGTCGAGGGCGTCATGTGAGCTCGGTGGCCCGGCGGATTCGTCGGCGGCCGAGGCAGATGCCGACAACTTCTTTTTGGATTTCCCTCTTTTGAAAAAACCCATTGTCGATATTGCCTCTATCTCTCTTTCGAAATTTTCGAAATTCGAAGGATATTGCAATAGATGATGCTCCCCCAACGCCGCTCTATCGGTAGACAGCTCTCCCCCCTTTATCACACACTCTATCTGTCGTATTCAATTGCAATACAAAAAGAGTAACTATCACGAACGAACGATGCACTGCTACTCAGCTGCTACATACGAATAGAAGTAGCCGCCATCGCTTGACCTGCATGCAAGGACATGCACTTACTTACATACCCTACTAAAGAAAAAATCTCATGGTTGAAATGATGGTTCGTGATAAGGGATTAGAACTAGTGAAATACCATCATAACTTTTCTTTATTTATATTTTGAGCTTGCGATAATTATATGTATTTTTTATCTAAGACAAGTGCAAGTGGGAAATATCATTACAGAACGATGACATTTTGTTGAGCGCTAAACATATCATGTGTTTGGTGGTGCGCAGTCTTTCAATCGGAGTTTCCTTTTGTTGACCGTTAGTACAACCGTTGGGATGCGGTTCGCATCTCGATTCTTATTATGTTATGTTGACATCCGTAGATTTTGAATCATTTCACTTTTCTTCCAACGCATCTATCAAACAATATTTTGATATCATGTTCGAACAGAGGAAGTAAATTCGGTTAAGGATAATCTGTAGATANAATCCTTTTCATACATATTAGAAAGGTTTTGGAACACATCTGTAGGATGATATTGGTGCCCTAGAGGTGCTGTTGCTAATATTGCTGGATAAAAAGTGTTATAATTGGAGGAATTGTTCTTCATGAATAGAATAGCCAGTGTCAAATTCAACTGGCAGTGATTATTGTTTAAAGTAGTGGATCCGCTTGATCTACTTTACCGAGTTCATCACTGTCTGATCGGATAATATTTGGAGCCATTCGACAGCTGGAGGGGCGCCGTAATTGAACACAGAAAAGTCTAAAGCTATCTTGAATCTGCTGGTAGGCAGATATGGTATCACATTATTTTACCGCTTTGATGCAGAAAAAATGCCAATAAGGATATCCATGGTCAGATTTCGCTGCCCAACATGGGTGGCCATGGATTTGGAAGCTCACATTGGGCAGCCAAATTGCCTTGCTTCCACTAGAGGGAAATCAAATTCAAATTTTGATTATTTTAGCATGGAAGCATGTCGAAGCAAGAAGGTTCGCTGCCCATTGTGGGCATCCAGAAATTTTGAATCTGACCATGGGTATGCTACCAATAAGCTTTCATGGATTGATCAGCAAAAGTACTCTGCATCAACAAAACTTGAACATACAAGTTGTTTTCACTTTTATAATTTAAAATCTTCTTTCATTCATTGTCATATTCATAATAATGTGTTGCTTAAAAATTCTTTGCTTCAACATGTGTACATGATGTTGCTGGAGGCATGGTGTTGACAGTTAGTGATGGTTCTGGTATTTTGAGGCAACACTCTGACAATCCTGAGAAAAGTCATTCGCTCCAGTTGATGGATTAGCCTGAGAACAACTTTCATCACAGCATGTACAGTGTCCATATGCAAGTCAATGAAGGAACATATCAGAAGGAACTCTGCCCGTAGAAAAATCGTGCAGAGAACAATGTCTTTCTTTCTCTGATGAAATAATAGAACAGCAAGAACCACTAACAAATGTCTCTCAGACTCGCTCTTGAGACAAAAAATCAAAGACCACCATTTCTACATTTTCATCTAGGTCTTGCTGGCTTCTCCCTTTCGGGTTTCTACCGTCAAACTTCATTTCAACTTATGATCATCTTCAGATAGGTTCACCAGAATGACTTGCCCTTTTGGACAACAAATGCATTGTAGAACTTCTTTGTGTCAGTAATGAGAGGAGAGTCTGGGCATGGGACTTTACTGGGCTTATCACGATAGTGACATGTGACCAAAGGCTCTGCTAAGCAGCAATAGTTTACCAAATTGGCATTTCCACCCTTGGCAATGTCAGATATATGTATATTGTTTGTATCTTTCCCAGCGCATTTGTCATTTGTGTACCATTCACCCATTTGTTGAAAAAAATCAACCTTATCATCTTTGTTCTGTGTCCACGACATGTGGAAGATGACTGCTTTGGATTTACCACTCATGATTTTCTTCATTGCTTCCTTTTTGCGATGGAATTGTAATCCCCCTGGAAATTCTTCCATTTCCTTTGGAAAGACTTTTACGGTTAGTCCATACAGTGAATTGTGCTCTGCTAACAATGCAATGAGTACCTGTTGGTGGCTATTCCAAGCATCAATCAAGTCAGCAGAATATACTAATTGTCGAAAGAGATGCCTTGTTTTGTCATTGCTCCGCACATAGTAAAATCCAGAGTTGGCACTGTATGGTGCATATCGTTCCTGCCTTGATCCATCATCTTGGAAATAAATGTCAAACTCTGGTAGTGATTTATTGTGGAAGTAAACCAAGGGTTTTTTGTACCATACCACGTCCACATCTTGGAATAATAAATCGTACCCCAATTCATTGACGAGCTGGACAGAGAGGACCTTGGCAAACATGACACTGGTAAATATTCTATCACCGTACACGGCCGCCTCGGCTGTGGGTATGGATGCCATGAGTTTTTCCTCGTAGAAAGTTGCCAACCCCAACCCCTCTGCTAATTCTTTTGTTGCCACATCTGTAGGGAATACCACTACATTTTGTATATCAAATCCTCTGGCACGTGCCGAGCATGCAAAGTTCATCAGTAGCTCTGATTGGCCATGGTTACACGTCAGCACAACAACTGTATTTTGAATGGCTACCTTCTCCAGAAGCAATTTGAGACGTGCTTTGATGCCATCAACTTCAGTGAGGTAGGTTAGGAGTTTTTCCTGGTGTTCCTTCACATGATTTGGATTGGGTGGTATAAACTCTTGCCTCCCTGCAGCAGTCCAACCACGAGATGTTAATTTCAATGGCATGGATGAATCCAATGCTCCATGATCATCAGGCCTCCTCATCCATCTCTGCACATGATACGATGGGTACTGCCCACCCACCAATGCAAAACATTGTCGCGTATTCCCCGGATTGTTGATCAGTATAACATTCATGGTATCACAGTTTTCTGTAGCTTCCTTGGCAGATAAAATTGGCAGCGGTTTCGTAGGATCTTCGTATCGAGCATCTCTGGCGATATCTTTGTCAGATGGCAGTGCTTCTTTTTTATTGTATAATATGAGAGAATCCATTCCCTCAGTGTTGGGATTTGGTGGCACCCCAAAGTCAAATGTTTGCATTAAGTCATCTTTGCTGACGCGGACGAGACCTTGGGCAAAGTGGGATATCGATTTTGAGAAGAGGTTGGAGGAGCCGTCGCCACCATTCTTCTGTAAGCCAGCGGATGATGGCAACTTGTTTTTACACAAGTCATTGAGCTGTGACTCGACTTTCTGCTTGGCGATTGCATCGACCTTTTGTTGCAATTCTTTATCATCTGTCCGCTCTGTCCCCGACGACGCAACATGAATGCCAGCCCATATACCGAGATAGAATGATAGGAAAGATGCACATAGTACAATGCATATCCATGTAATCGTTCCGAATGCTGGCGTAGATGGCGAGGACCGCTTCCGCTTCGCCATTAACATTGCTTCAATGTGTTTGCATTGGCAATAGTATTGCAGTTGCAGTCGGCTGACCTCTTTGACTTTTGATAGAACTGCGAATGAAGAATGAGCAAAAAAATGAGGGTGTGATATGTGAGTGAGAGTTTTATTGTCAGTGCGTGGAGGTTATTGGTTGGTATGTGTAAGATATTAGCACATCATACGTATTCCTATGTTCATGTATGTACAATACGATCCCACTTAAGTATTACTATTCCTCAATAGAATTTGAAATTGGCACATGAGAAAGGTGCGGAATCTGATTTGCTGCCGCCAATATTGTCAGTTGGGTCATGCAGAATTCTAGAAGCAAAAAATGGTATCGTATCTCTTGAGTGATTTCTTATTGGCTGCCAATCATGTCGCTGTTGCCGTCGAGTCGTGGTCGTGTACTCATCATTGCTCTCAATTCGGCTCGTGCGTGGCTTTCGGTTGCCTTCGTTGGAGGTCGGAGATGACCAAGGAACGCAAGCATTGTACATGGATTGCATTCCTCCTCCTTGCTTGACCTTTGCTCTCATAATTTTGATGTAGAGGGGCTAAATAAAATCGATCCCAATCTACAGCTACCATCAATATTAACAGTCATGAAGGAACAAAACGGATCTCTTCAAATTGGCACTTCCTACGAAGATGACGACAGTGTCGATAGTAATTTTGATCCTGAAATACCCACCATAGAGACCACCGGAAGTATCGATGGGTTAACAGCCATCAGCACAACCGTAGGAGGGCCTACCAACTATGACGCAGCAACGATCCGAGCCGAGTTCAAAACATACCAATCCATCCTGCCCAAACCAGATAAGCTACTCCAGGAGCAGCATTCGTTTACATTCTTGCGCAATATGATTGAGCAGAAGGATATCGAACTTCCGCGGTTTCTAAGGTACAAGTTCGAGGGAGGAGTGAAGCCCCACCACGCCCTTTGCTGCTTGCTATTGAGTGAATACGAAGCAGGAGTAGCGCAAAAACAAAAAGTCAATGCTCTGGGTGGAAAAATGCTCATCTATCCCTTGTTGGTACGGATTTTATCGTTTGGCTACCTGCATTCCCAATTGAACAATCCAGCAGAGTTTATTCGTGATCAGTTCAATAGAGTTGCACATGTCATACCCACCAATACAGTCAAGCCGAACGACTTGCGAAAAAAGATTAAGAACAGAGGAATGCCAGTACCAAATTACTTTTTGAGTCCTGACGATCCCAAACAATTCCCTCCTCACATTGCGTTATTAGTAATTCTGCAAGATGGAGAGAAGGAGTCACGAAAACTGAACAAAATTACAAATCGATTAGCATTTGCAATTTTTGCCTTGATCGCACTGCTCCTCCGTATAGTCCTCGAGGTTATCGGCGGCGCCGGAGCCATCTGGGGTGGTGCAGAGGTGTTCGCACTACGGACTGCCGACAATAGAGAACTATGGCGGTGGATATCCATTGCTGTGGGAGTACTATGCTTTCTGCGATTCATCACATTGAACTTACCACAGAGGGAAGATGAGGGGGATATTCTTGGTCCGGCTGGTCCTTGGAGCCTTCGTTTGCCTGTGAGATTGCGGGCTGTTTGTGATCATCCTTTTCATTACTTTGTGCGTGCGTTGCCACCGTCCTCTCCCCGAAAAAAGAAGGATTGAACATGGTGTGTTATGACATCCCTATAGAGCCAGTGTGAAAATCATACTATTATGCACAAAATTTGTAGTCGATGATGTACATATTCTATCTCCTTTAATGCTATGGCTCAGTTTGATTATACTGGAAAATGCATTGGCAATCTCTACTCATCATACTGTTTAATTAATCCTGGTGTCTATTCTCAACCATTTTGAGAGTGGACAACTTGATTTTTATGGTAGCATTTTATAGCCCAGTATGTATTTTTGTTTGACATGCTCAGAAGGAGTATCGATATTATGTGTACCAAATAGACAATTATTGCATACCATCTGCAGGCAATATAACTGTATATCACTCTCCATGAGTAGCGAAGAGAACAAATCATAGTTGCACACTGCTCTTCAGCACCCCTTACCGTACCCTTGTCAAGCGTTGGAATGAATGGCGTATCCACCTTTTCATTTTAGAGCAACAGAGCTTCTCCCATTGGAACCAAGCTGCGACAATTAACTGGTAGGTTGACCTTTTTTATCTCATTCCTATGTAGGATCGAGCTTGGCGATTCTTGGACAGTGCAATGGGAGCAACTACCACCCGTCTGTCTTTTTAGTCAATTTTTATGGGTCAGGATCAAATTCTGATCAAAACTTCACTGCTATCATAACATGCACTCAATTTTTTGTTGATTCATCTCTTCCCCCCTCTTCCAAATCGGTTGGGTATAGGTTGCACCAGAAACTTCCTCGCAGGTGGGCCCTTCTCGTTCTCCTCTTTAGAGTCATCGTCGTGACAGCTTGTGAACATATCATCATCGCTCAACTTCATGTTGCTATATTGTGTTTGTTGGATATTGTTGGTTGATATGTTCAAGTCTTCTTCCTGCTTATTAGCATCATTCAACAGGGCAGATGATGCGTTGCTATTATTGTTCTCCCCAAAGTTCAAGCTAGCAGTAGTACCCTCCAAAACCCCCGAAGGAAACCATCCTCGACAAGCCTGCTCCATAATCTCATTTCGTAAATCCCGTTCCGCGGGACTATCCGCAAAGGAACATCCTACTCCAAACATGGTAAAGTTATCTTCCTCTTCCCAATAGTCATCATCATCATCATCATCACCTTCCAAATTATTAAGTTGTTTGTTGTTTTTCTTGTTGGAGGTGGTGGTGGTATCAAAACCACTTTTGATTCTCTGGACGATACGAACGGATGCGTGGTATTCTTCCCATGCATTTTTCAATTCGATGAATTGCATATGGATTGTATTGCGATCCTCGCCATTCTCTTGTGAATATTGTTGCTTGTCTCCTTCATCACTATTGCCATCGTCGTTGTCGTTGCTATTGCGTCTTTGATGACGTGTATGCGCCAACTTGTCGGGATGCATGGCATGAACCCTTTGCAGATAGGCTGCGCGAAGTTGAGAGTACGAATGTCTTCTTGTACGACTTCCAACACCATTGCCTGTAGTAGCATTGTGTGATCCTCTGTGGCTCATCCTTTGCTCATGTGGTTTTCTGTAACGGTGGCGGCTATGGTTGTGTCTATCCGTGTCATGAGGTTGTGGCGCCCTCAGTGACGTCGTCGATGGCGAGGACGATACATTTATCGGTCCTGTTCTGGATGATGTGCTCGAAGCGACGTCCTTGGGGAAGAGGAGACGGACAAGATTCTCCCTTGCCTTTCGGGATGCGATGGCATTTGTTACGCGGGTGCTCATTGATGCTGGTGACAGGGGTGATGATTATTCTCATCTGCTCGGGCCTCCTCACTCTTCAGAATTATTGCCACGGCCCACGGTACGGCCAGGATACCAATGCCACGGCCACATAATTGCCATTGCGGTCACTATATTATCCCCTGTGTTGCGTCTATGACGATTATCAACATTATAAATAAACTAGTGACCCCTAAAACGTTAATATACATAGTAATATTATTATAGCTATCATTTGACCCCTATCCATATAAAAAGCCCCTGGGGATAAGAAGTTGAAAGGATCCCGCATGTTGTGTCCAAGAGGTCTCTGCTTTGTGACCCCTGTGGATATTTTGTGGTTCGTGGTGCCTCTATGTTGTATCCTCTTGCTACAACTGCTACACAAAACTTACCGAGTACTACATACATACGTAGGTACATACTCATATCTACCTACTTCTGCAAGATCCTGGATGCAATGATACATACCGTACGTACGCTATGCCGTCGACCAGTCGGCGACCAGTTGGCAACTAG
>JALLOX010000354.1:0-12194 GCA_036939695.1 Thalassiosira ordinaria | reverse complement strand
TAGCGGATGCCCGATAGCGCACCCCTAACATGTATAACATTTTAATTGTCTACTACTGACACACAAGATGATGCCCAAGGATGCCCTTCATTTTCACTATTTTTTACAGTAGATACAAAGCTCTCTCAGAAGAATGCAAAAAATTGAAGGTTGTAGCTGCCCTGTAAAAAGAGTTTCTGACCAGACATCAAACCCAACGTGCAATTTCTTCAATTCCTACGTACAAGACAATAGCAACCCTCGCCTACAAGAAAGTCAGAGGCAGGCTTGCGCGAGTTTTAACGGTCAGACCTTGCAGCCACGCGGGACTCCGACGAGGACTCGGAATCAAAATCAAGAGATCGCAACCTCGCAACAATCGACATGCTCGACAGGTGCACGTTCAACTCAATAGGCAGCTCAAAGCAATCGATATTTTTTGTTGGGGATGGTCCACAGGTCGAAGGTGAGCCCCTCTCCTCTCTTTGTGTGGCGGCATGGGGCCAATGCATGGCAGGATCGAAAATAAGTATGAGTAGCAACGATTGACGGGCTCGATGATGATGAGGATATTCGTGCATTATCCGATGTGAAAGTGAAGATGAAGATGTGAATGTGAATGCGATTCCAGGTTTTTTGGCGTACCATCGGGCGTTGGCTTTGGGATGGGGATGATCTCATGATTAGTAATTGTTCCTCACTCATCATTTTCCTTCTCCTTTATCAGCAAACCACATCCGCATTGTAAATAAACCATAAATAGCCATGTCCAGCCTCCCTCCTTCTCCCGTAACCCACGCCTTCTCAGGCATCCAATGGGACCCAATGCAAAAGCTACGCCTGACCAACCCGGAGAAGCTCTTGCTTCGCTCCGCGGAGGCCAACCCTATCGACTACACACTCAACAATAACGAGGAGAGCGCTGCCTATGTGAAAGTTGTACTGAAAGTTTTGGCCGAGGCGAGCGGGGCTAGCGGTCCATCCTCAAAGGTGTCCCATTTGAAAGAATTGTTGCCCGAGGATGAAGCGCTTCAGATGCTGTACACAGATCCGATGGGAGTCGTGACTCACTATGCAATCACAAAATTGTATGATATTGTCGTTTGCTTGAAGGAGAAGAAGAAAGGAAGTAGTGTTTCCCTGGGATCAACCTTTTTCAATGAAGAGGATGGCAATTTGATTGATGAGTGGAGGCCGCTTTTGAGGGTGTTGCATCTGGGCGGATCTGGGGATGCATTTGCTCAGCGTGAGTACCTATTGTTTGCTTTGATCTGATATTTCTTTATACTTGGCTATCTTGTTTTTGTAGGTGGCTTTAGCTCACACCATGTAAAAAATACGTTTCTATGATTTTATGGCGTTGTATTCAGGTGGTGCTGCCTACTGCCTTGCCCACATTCTTATGGCAGGCTGCCCATCTCAACGAGCTGCTGCAGATAGATCATGCAAAATCAACTTTTCTTCTGTAGATGAACCTCTTCAGGCACTCATTTCTTGGATCACTTCCCAACTTCAATCATCTGCATCTTCCTCCCTATCTTTGGTCACTCCCACCCTCACTGCTCTCATGAGCTGTCCTGAGGCCCGCATCAAGTTTGCCAATAGTGGAGGTATCGGCTACCTATCGCGTCACTTACGCAACGGAGCTAAGGGCGGGAAGAGCAATGCCACAGTCCAACAATTGTATGAATTATGCTTTTGCGTTTGGGCTCTCACTTATGAATGCAACAGCTCTGCCACAATTCGGGCCACATTTGCTCGTGACAATGCCGTGCATTCCCTTGTGGATTTGGTGTCAAGTGCTCCCAGGGAAAAGGTTGTGCGTGTTGCGTTGTCAGCTTTGCGTACGTTAGCGCAGTGCAATGCTGATACTGCGCCAAGCCCAGCGGCAAAGAAGGAGGTTACTGGATCCACATTTTTGAATGAGATGATTGGATGTGGATTGATCAAATATGTGGACCAAATGAAGGAGAGGCAGTGGACAGATCCAGATATTGTCGAGGATTTGGATGTGTTGTATAAGCTCCTTCATGACAACTTCAAGGAAATGAGCACGTGGGATGTGTACCTTTCAGAAGTTCAGTCGGGCAGTCTAGAATGGGGAATCCTCCACACAGAAAAGTTTTTCAAGGAGAATGCAAAGAAATTTGAAGGACCGGATGGAGACTTTTTTGTTGTGAAGGTAAGATCTCAGTCCGCGTTTTTGCTGCAGTGCATATGACTTGTTTTTGTGATGCCAATGGTCAACTTACCCCTACTCTCCTCCTCCAACCACTGCAAAAATAGCTTCTCGTTGCATTGACAGCCAGTAACGATGAAGAGGTACAATCAATTGCATGTTATGATATTGGTGAATTCGTCCGTCATTACCCAAATGGCCGAGCGATCGCAAGAAGTCTTGGAGCAAAGGACATTGTCATGAAGCTTGTGGACCATTCGAACAAAGAACTTCAACGTCATGCATTGACAGCTGTGTCAAAGATGATGGTGCAGAATTGGGCTGTGAGTAACATGGAACCAATGCTGACATGAAACCATTTTTGTGTTTCACATTTCATCCTAACTTGATTTCTCCAACTCTCATCTCTTGCAGGCTGTCCATTAAGGTTGGCATGAGTGCTATGGAAAGCTATTCAAGTCATCTTCACAAATGTATCTTTGTTTGGGCATCGAGTTCTAGAGAACAGATGTTATTTAGCGACCTTTCATTTTAGAGATTTAGGTCATGATATTAATTAATCATGGTTAACAGGTTCTTGTACAGCTTTGTATATCTCCTATTCATAATATCATAATATCATTCTAGAGGGATGTCGTAAGCAAACGATGATAGAGTTGGTCTTCTCACCCAGCGAGAAAGTTGTTTGCCAAGAGCCCAGATTCACGGGATGGATACAAGCCGAGTGGATGAGATGAGGCTAGAGAGAGGATAGCGATAGCAAACTGTAGGCATTGTGTGTTGGAACCAAGTGAACGAGTACAATGTGCACAGTTGAATAGATCAAATCTGCTTTTGAAAAGTGCAAATCAATCCAGCTAAAGCAGTAAATTTCCTCCTATTTGCTAATATCTCCCCTTGACCACACTTTTCAGGATAATCTCTCAACCTACTGGAGCTCACACTGTGCTCACACTATGGTATGCACATCTCTCTTGTGGCTTCAGCCAAATTTAGTCTTACCATATTTTATCCCCTCTTGAGTCAGCGCGCAGCCTCTCTCTCTCTCTCTAGAGAGAGAGAGCCTGGATGGGGTAGATATGTACTGGTAGAGACTGGTAGAGAGCGAGCCCAGAGATAATGATCATGTTCATGTGCAACTTATGCGATCTATCTCTCTGGAGATCTCTGGACTGGTAGGTGGGCATGGCTGGAGAGAAGATGAGATTGAGCCTGACAGCCGATCAACCTCGATCAACGCTGGATCTGGTATGTCTATGTAAAATACGGAGTCTGAATATCTTCTTTTCGGACCTGGATCTCGGATCTTTATGTCGTATTCGAGCATGATGTTTTCACAGCATGATGACGCGTGGCTGGCTGGACAAACAAAAGGCAACAGACAGTTAGCAGACAGCAACAGACGATTATCCTATGAACCTCCGTCCTTCAGTAGGCCCGTCAATCTAATCTACTCTTTGTTCTGCCCGCCCCAATACGGCACACGGTGCTTACCATTACACTCATAGCCATTTGTTGATCTAAAGCCAGAGCATCCAGCATCCATTGACATCACCGTGGTGTCGATCCTATTGCTATTGCTGTATTTCTCCGTCGTAGCATTATTGCTGTTGCCCCATCAGGTTGAGTCTCATAAAATATCATGACTATCCCTGAAATTGTAAGTTTCTTTTGAGGGGGGCGTTGGAGAGAAATGGGCGTCACTCTCTATTGGCCGTTCACAGTAATTAATGTTTCTTGAATCTGACTATTGCACATAATGTTTATTTTCATCATCATTATCATTATTTATCACATCGCTTTTAGGACCCCGCCGAGGTCGGCCCCACTGGCCTCGCGTGGCTCCTCATTTCCTACGGATATGTTCTCTATTACGCTTCGAATCTAATCTCGGAAGGATCGGATCTTCTACTTCTCGTCCCATCCCTCGCCGGCCTCGTCGGTAGCGTTGTCCTCCCGTTGTTGGGCGCGGTCCCCGACGGTGCCATCATGTTATTCTCTGGGTTGGGCGATGTTGAAAAGGCCCAGGAGACCCTGTCCGTCGGTGTGGGGGCTTTGGCTGGAAGTACCATCATGTTGCTCACTGTCCCCTGGGGGATGAGTGTTTACAACGGAAGGGTGGATTTCAGTGGGCCCGATATGCAGCCCAATTATAGGGGCAACCCCAAGCTGAGGGAGGGATCTTCATTTTCCACTACCGGTGTGGCACTGACTCCAGAGATTCACCATGGGGCTAAAATGATGATGATGACTACCTTGCCTTACTTCATCATTCAGGTCCCTGCCTTTTTTGTGACGGGGGATCGCCAGACGGTATCGGATGCTGAACATTATTGGGCCATGGCAGGGTTCATTGTGTGTATGCTTTTTTTTGTTACATATTTGTACACTCAAGTGAAGATGTCAAATGATACGGCTCATAAATTGCGTCGCATGGCAGTGATCAAGGAGAGCTTGAAGAAAGGTGCCATGTCTCTTTCTGGAGCGTTGGCAGACCAAGTGAAGCACATTGAAAAGGAAGAGCTTAGGCGAACTCAACTCAATGTCGTGAACGAAAATAGTCAACTCAGCCCTATCAATGGTGGTGCTGAAGATAGTGATCCTTTGACTCCATCAGATGAAGTTGCTGAGCTATTGAAAGGTATTCTTGGCGAGGCATTCCGCAGTTATGACCAAGATGGGAACGGTACCCTGTCAAAGAAAGAGTTCAGCCTATTCCTGACAGATTTTCACGAGAGCATTTCTGCGGAGAATGTGGATTCTGTCTTCTCTCAGTTTGATCGTGATGGTGACAACACAATTGATTACAATGAATTCATTTGCGCTTGCTACGTCATTATCACACAAGAGCATTCCAATAACAGGGCTGCCTCACCCGAAATCGAAGGCAGTGATACGCTTGCTGCCCCAGTGGTGGACAGCATCTTTCACGGCGAAGGGGATGATGAAGAAGAGGAAGAAGTGCCAGAGGACCTGACCTCTCTCACACCAGAACAGCAGCAGAGTGCCATCAAACGTCGTGCATTTTTTATGCTTTTCATTGGTACTGCTCTTGTGCTACTCTTCTCCGACCCCATGGTAGATGTGCTATCAGAGGTTGCAGATCGGATTGGCATCCCTGCATTTTATGTCTCATTTATCCTTGCTCCATTGGCATCCAACGCTAGTGAAGTCATTGCAAGCCAGTACTACGCCGCGAAAAAGACGCGTAAAACAATCACTGTGGCATTGACAGCCTTGGAGGGAGCAGCATCGATGAACAATACTTTTTGTTTGTCCATTTTCATGGCATTGATCTTCTTCAGAGGACTGGCATGGCAGTATTCTGCAGAGACAATTTCAATCATTTTGGTTCAGTTTGGTATGGGAATTTGGGCACTACGGGATAAGATGTCAACAACCACAGCATTCATCGTTTTATCATTGTTCCCGTTGAGTGTCATGTTTGTGGCTTTGCTCGAATATCTTGGCATGGATTAAGGTGCAACTATTGTGGTGGTGGATGATCGATTCATTGGTTTATTCATATTGTCGGCAGTCAGGTTTCAGAATAATTATGATGGACAAGTGGCTTTGTAGTTAGTCAGGGTCTAAAGGCATTATTTCAATGCCCCTAGGACAACATCTATGTGTAACTCTTTAAATACCATCTTTACACTTTGCATGCATCTAATCTTATTGTTTCATTGCCAAGGTACTCATCAACCAAGCGTCATGAGCAACTAATACGTTATAATTAGAAGGAACAAACAAAATACAAAATCAAGACAAGACTCTTGGTGGTGATATGAAATAAATGTCCTACTCCGTACTCTCATTCTAGTGCCTTGCAGCCGGCATCAATGCTATTCCAAAACTAACTAAACAGTATCAGTGAAGATGAGAGAAAAGTATGTTCTCTTGTGTCTGATGAATAGGTAGAGGGAAAAAGAGTATCTATTTGTAGAGAGATTGTCTTCTTCTCGATTTTCTTGGTGTAGCCAGGTGGAAGGTAGCGATACCCACTGATCTTCAAGGCTGTAGTGACAAATAATGCCTTTTATTGATGAGGATGGCTCGTACCTTAATACCTCTTTCAATAATTCACGGGTTGGCTGTCCTTTTTTCTTCAATCATATTGCAGGTAGCCTACCAACTCAGTGCCCAATTCCTTTATTGAAGAGTGCGCTGCTACAAAGATTGAAGCTACCTTAGCTCTGTGGTTTGATTCAGCCAGCACATCAAGATTTTTGCAATACCATGACTGAACGAACAGCACCCTACTAAATAATTCGAATCTAATAGAGTTGAGGAAACACACTCAGAAGTCAAAATAAAGATGGACAGAGTATCATAGTGTTCTATTATTCATACAAAGATAGGTCAATGTAACAAACATGATAATATAAGCTCAGATGTTGATATGCTTCTAAATTTGAATACACATTGTATCACTTTTGAGCGACGGTGCGCATCAGATTGGAGAAACTTGTCAATATCAAAAGCTGGGAAGCTTTCTCTCTCTACTGGAGTCACCTTTTACTCTGATAAATGCTGTCAAGCCTCAAGGCATCCATTTTTTCCTTGTGGGAAGAGGCGGATTGTGGTACCGAATAAGGTTATTTGAATCGTCTCCTATCCACTCCAAGATCATGTGAGCTGACCGTGCCGGCGCTCTAGAGTTGACCCACTTTCACTTTCAGGAACGGGTCGCTAGAGATCGCTGCAGCGTAAAATGCGGGCTGTATTCAGTGTAGATTTACGAAGATAACGATTTCTAGACGAAGACTCTTCTGGTGGTGAAAAAATCAAATAAATGTCCATACTTCGTAGTCTCATTACTGACTTTCTGTTGACATGAATGCTATTGCAGAGCAACATCTTCATAGATCATCTTAAGATGATTGAGGTATTCGTTTAAGTAGCTACAATATTATAGTATTGACAAAATATTGCAACATAACAATGATAACAAACTAGTAATTTTTGCTATCTCGCTTCTTATTCCTCTATCACGAAGCGGTTTCTTCATCTAAAACGATTCATGCTGTTGTGTCAGCCTCGGCCCAATCCTACCACGGTCATTGTTGCCACGTTGAGGAGGCCAGATGATTAATCGGACGATACTGTAGGAGACAAAGCGACGCCATATGGATCACATCTATGGTATCGTCTCCTGCTCCTTTTATCCGTTTCTTCCTTATCTTGATCATGCCTCCTTGATCCAAAAAAGAACAACATGTGAGAATGTCTTATCACTTCCAACTATCATCATGATTTTGTCAAGCTTACCTTGTTAGCTGTACTATTGGCTTTACGGACCAATGCCTCCAGAAAAGGGAGGACGTTCTTTTCGAAGGGCCTGTTTGACCTTATTGGCAATCAAATCAGCTAGGGTTTCCAAGTCTTCATCCGTCATGCCGATACCGGTCTTTGACTGGATAGTGGTCCCTGTCCCTGCAACCACCCCCCCGTCTTGGACCACGTTCTGAGTATAGCTGATGTGAAAGGAATGACTCCCCGAACTGCCAGCAAGGCAAGTTCCCAAGGTATTTGCCACATTTCCAAGAAATACGCTGGCCTGCTGCTGATTGGTGATCCCCGCGTCTTGATTGACTCCTTGATGAGCCGACTCCATCTTGCCGCCACCATCGATGGAGGCCTCCACTTCAGCAACTTCAGTTCCCATTAGTTCAGAATGTTCCGTTTCGAAACGGCCGCCCTTGCGCATTACCTCCATGATCACTTTCAAAGGGTATCCTTCAAGACAAGGCAACACCGTCTGAAATGACCCTTTGGCAAAGGCCTCCTGCCACGCTTGATGGACATTTTGTGGACCCTTCCCGCCTAGCTGGTTCAACATAAATGCGTTCTTGACCTTGTCGCAGATCTGTTCATCTGTCCCAGCGAGATCATGGCCGTGTTCTTTGGCGAAGGTGCTGCCGTGAGGTACATTATTGCTGCTCCTCTCGTTGGCTGCATCCCTGATTCTCTCTATTGTGTAACCTTGCGCGATTAGATCAGGGAACGCGCCACCTGAGAGTTGTTGGTTCAACGCTAGCTTCCTTGTTTGCTGCAAGGGTGTCCTTCATCTTGCCACGGATGATGGGAGGGTCTACACTCAACTTGGAACTACCGTTGGACATGATTTCTTTGTTGGAAGAGGAAGGCTTGAAAAATGTTTGCTGGCGATTCTCTCGACTTAATTGCGAGATTATGGCAAGAACAGATGAAGATGAAGATTGTGATCGAGTTGTGTGCGAGAGCAGAGCGGCCAGATCGAAGATTCAACTGTGAGTCAACTCAGTACATATAAGTCAACTCCTCCCGCAAAAACATGAGGATACCCCTGAGGATACCCCTAAGTTGTTAATAGGATACCGGTATCCGCAAGCACCAACTCACCACGTAGATATCCGTCGGACATGGCATCCGCCATCCGTCCTGCAATACAATACAATGCCAAGAACAGCAGTGAGGAGTGCAGCACTGTCGACTGTAACTGCACAAGCCCGAGTGCTGTTGTGACTCAAAAAGCACGTACAACATACAGTCAAATTCTTTCAAGAGAACAAAAAGTTTTCTAACTCGCAATCAGCTACTTCTTAGCACCACGCTATCACTTGAACTTCTTGCTAGGAAAAACACTATCCATGCGCTGCCACATCCAACATCACGCCACAACATAGAATCCTATCACCAGCAGACACAGTAGGCACTGGGAAAAATGGAACACCTCCCAAAGAAGGCACTATCACACGTGGCGGCTTACCTTGATACACCAACGCGTGTCCTTTTAGCTGTAGCACTAACGGCGCCGTCTTCATCATGGGAGAAATGGGACTCAACGAAATCGCCCTCTCGTGCGAGTAAGATTGTCATCTCCAGCCCGGAACATATTCATATACCTCAGTCAAAGGAAACTTATGAGGAAAAATGGGATGAGCTGTATTTCGGTGACTTCGGTGACTTCGGTACTATCACAAATAAACTGACAGACGCTGATGTTTGCGGCATCCTAGTCTGCATTGATGCTGTACACACACTCAAGAAATTATGGGTAAAATGTGCCAATGTTTGCGGAGGTGGATTAGCTCCTCTTCATGGCTCCACCATCCTTGAACATATTGACTTGAACAGAGTAGTTGAATACGGGGACACCAGAAAATCATTGATATCCGAGGACAAAGTTCTTCCAATTCTCCACAGTATCATTGAAAAAGATGAAAATTCATTGAAGTATCTGTGTCTTCCAAAGGCATGGAGAGTAGTACAAAGCAAAGAGCTTGGCCTGTTCCTTGAAGCATACAACCGTGCATTGAACAGGCGCAGCATTGTATGTTCGCAATGTGACAGTGTTTGTCTTGGTACTACTCAAAGGCCCTGGGTATCCGTAGAAGGCGGAGATTATGGAGTACAAAACTTCACTTGCCACTCGTGTAGGAAATGGTTCTGCGCTGATTGCGAAATTGATAGGGGCATTGCACTCTGCGCTTGCTGTGAAACCGAAAAATGTGCCGAATGTGGCCTTGTCAAAACATGCTCTGACTGCCACACCACGATGTGTGAGTTGTGCACATTATTTCGCACGTGCAGCATCTGCGGCAAAACTCAGTGTGGCAATTGTGATACTGGCTTCTATTGCCATTCTTGCAAGAAGCAGGTCTGTCATGAGTGTATGATCTCAAGTGAAAGTTCAATTGTAAAATGCAAGATCTGTAACAAATCAGCCTGCGTGGAATGTTCGAATAATGATGGTGACGGGTATGTGAAGCAATGCTCGCAATGTGACGAACCATACTGTTGCAAATGTGGGAAAATGGAGTGTTGCTCAATGTGCCTGTTCCTAGCTGATTTCCCCAGCAAGAATGATGACGGAAATACCCTGGAATGTTTCTGGCAAGTCCTGCCTTCGGAATTGCAGCAACTCTTGCCTGCATTTGCCACAGAAATAAGTATGCACGCACTTGTGCAATTTTGGAAGGTATGCAGAGAGCTTGTCGGGACAGGCAAGGATTATGACTTAGAGATGTACAAGAAAAACCAGGAAGCAAGGGTGGCATCGTGTGTGATAGCCACAGATTTTCTATTGAAGGGACAGAAGAAGGAAGCAGTGTATATGATGTTCTACGCTGGCCTCATGGAAGAGATTTGTCTACGCGGGCCAGACTATGTGGCAAAGGTACTGGGCGAGGGAGCTCAACCAGCGGGTCACCAGCTGTGTACATATCTGAGCTGGTTCCGCTGCATGATTCATATGACGCAAACGCAAGCAGATATGGTTTGTTATCTCGAAAAGGAGCTTCCAGAGGAGAAGTATAGAGATGCAAGAAGGTTGAAATATATGCTGAGTAAGGTTCATGCATCAAATTGCAAGATTCATTGCGTAAAGGCCATCTCAGATGAAGCATCCAAAAACGATATTCCATCTGAATATGGTGATTCATTTTTTATGCATATAACAGCATGTAACCAGGATAGCGGAAAAGACCACGAATGGCCAGCTTGCAAGAATGAAACACTTGGCTGGTTGCTGAAGATCTACGTAATCGAATGCAATTATAATCCACAGCTGCAAAGCCCAAAGGTGCCTCCATCTACTAGGTACTTTCGGATTGTACATAGAGGAAAGACTTTGTTTCTGAGCTCATCTGGAAAGAAGACCCTTTATGAACTTGGAATCCGAGATGGCGACACTATCACATTCGGAGGTGTTGCTTTAGGAGACAGCAGCAAACAAGGGATTGAGAGTTCAACAAACAATACATCTAAAACATTGCGGACTACAAAGAGCAAAAAGTCAAAGAAGCCGAGTAGGCGAAAGGAGAGGAAGAAGTCAAAAGCCTTTTCTATCCCATTGCTAACCGAAGATGAAATCATGGAGAAACACCGGCAGTCACATTCACGAGCCATGAACTGTGTGTTGGAGGAGTTGAACCCAATGCTGAAAGGGATCAGAAATAAGTTGAACAATCTGTCGCTACTCAAGTCCTCCCCCAAAGAAAGAACATCAGGTACCAGGAAAGGCAGCCAGCCTCAGGCTTCATCAGTAAGAACTTTACTAGTCGAAGATTCCAGTGGTGGCAAGGTTGGCAAGACTTGTTACCCTGTGTTAGTAGGCGAGGTGATGAACTTGTACAAAACAAACAGGTCTTTGTCGGCTAGGTGCGTCATTTCCATCGATTTACATGGCTCAACCAAAGATGAAGCATTAGCATATCTTGACAAGAACCTACATGCTTGGGTTGATGCTGCTATGAAAGGTGAATACCCTTGGGTCATACCTGTTGACATTATTTGTGGCGGTGGTAACCAAATCCTGTCCGAGGCTGTGAAAGCTTGGATTAGATCCAAGCCTCAAGTTGCCAACCGGCCAAAGAATAACAGTTGAATCTCGTTAACCGGTTGGTTGACTTCTTGGCTGAGAGGTATAGGTGCTATGGTATTGTACCTCGGGCATAGTATTGCTATTATTTGTCTTATTGTAACAGAACAACAGGTATTGAAACTTATACTAGCATCGTGCAATGGCTCAAGGAGTTTTTACATACTTGAACTTCTTTTCCATCCTCATTTCTTGTAGTTTGTCATCTCGCTCCTTCTTCTCTCCTCACCCACAAAGCAGTTTCTTCGTCTGAAACGATTCATTTCGTGGTGTCACCTCAACCTGACACCTCCACGGTTGTTGTCGTGCATGTAGGAGAGGAAATAACAGCTTAGGTAGCGACCTCTAGGTTGTGATGCTTCGTTGCTTCTATTGGAATCGTCTGCTACCGACAGTTCCTCTCATCGTTTATTTCTTATTTTGATCATGCATCCTTTATCTTTTGGCTTTGTCTGAGCGCTTGGCGACCACTGCAGTTGTTGATCCTTTTCACAAAGAAGATTGGTAAGCTGCTCAATCACTCTGTCAAACGGCACCGTTTCGCTTCATTGGCTTCATTTGATTTGTTGTTGTTGAGAACTCGCTCAATGATCTCTCTTTTCGAAGGAATACTTGCTCCCTGAACCATTATGCAACTTGTGCCAGTTGCACAAGCATATTGCATTCCTTCCT
>JALLOX010000353.1:0-12286 GCA_036939695.1 Thalassiosira ordinaria | reverse complement strand
GAGCTGGCGGCTGAGTTGAGTCTTGGGTACTGCTGATTGACGATGCTATGCGTCACTCAATTTGTGTATCATGTAGCTTTCTCATCTTGAAATCTCACTGTGAACTGTTTTGCTTTATTTCTATCAACCATGTCATCATAATACAAAAATATAAATACAGTCTCCCATGCTCCTTCCTACCGTATCCGATGAGCCACGAACGGACTTTGCCTCTGTCAAGGACTACTTCGATGCCTTCCTCTTGAAGAAGCCTCAGGGAAAGGTTATTGATGGAAAGATCAACATTGGAGAGGGATGGGCTACTGATGCTGGTATCTACGAGGTGAGAATTGATATATCGAGAGAACTGCACTATCAAAATCACTTCATGGAACATAAACATTTTCTCATGTGAAATGTGTTTTATTAACTCGTGACCAAAATTGAATACATAGTTCACCATGGGAGCCACTGGTGACAAAGTCAAGGCTCGTTACTCTTACAACTACGTGAAGGAGGATGGCATTTGGAAGATCCAGCACCACCATTCCTCGGTCATGCCCGAGGGTATGGACATGGGCCAGCCCATCACGAAGGATGAGGTCCGTGGACTCTTCAGCCTTTGGAACAATGCCTTGGCTACTGAGGATCCTAAGACTGTTGCGGCTCGGTATGCCAAGGCTGGCGTCCTTCTGCCAACTGTTTCTGATGTTCCGAGGACGGACTTTGCCAGTATTGAGGATTATTTTGTGAACTTTTTGAAGTTGAAGCCTCAGGGTGAGATTTTGGAGAGTCATGTTACTGTTGGAAAGAATTGGTGCCAGGATGTTGGTATCTATGAGGTGAGTGAGAAAATATTTGCTGCTAAGCATGGCCTGATCGCGAAAACTGGCCTTGTCTGATTCTATTATCAAAAATGATCAATGTAACTCACAATACTTCCTCTATCTTTTGCCAATTACCACAGTTCACCATGGGTGCTACTGGCAAGAAGGTCAAGGGACGTTACTCCTTCATCTACGTGTACGAGGATGGCGAATGGAAAATCAACCACCACCACTCCAGTATCATGCCCGAGGGAATTGTCTCTGGCGAGCCCATCACTGAGACTGAGGTCCGTGGTCTCTTCAACCTCTGGAACGATGCTTTGGCTACTAAGGATCCTAAGAAGGTTGCCGCCCGCTATTCTAAGGCCGGTGTACTCCTTCCTACTGTCTCCGATGTTCCCAGAACTGACTACCCAGGAATTGTGGACTACTTCACCAACTTCTTGAAGTTGGAGCCCCAGGGTGAGATTGAGAGTGGCAACATCATTGTTGGAACCAACTGGGCCCAGGATGCTGGAATCTATGAATTCACAATGGGAGCCACAGGTGCCAAGGTCAAGGGACGTTACACCTTTGTCTACGTCTTTGAGGATGGTGAGTGGAAGATCTCTCAGCACCATTCCTCCGTCATGCCTGAGGCTGGCAAGCCAGAGGCCATCACTGAGCAGGAGGTGAAGGATCTTTTCCAGCTCTGGAACAATGCCTTGGCCACTGAGGATGCTGACACTGTTGCCAAAAGGTATGCTAGCAAGGCTGTGTTGCTCCCTACTGTTAGCGATGTGCCCAGAACAGACTATGATTTGATCAAGGACTACTTTGTTAGTTTCTTGAAGAAGAAGCCCCAGGGTGAGATCTTGGAGTCCAATGTGATTGTTGGCCACAACTGGGCCCAGGATGCTGGTATCTACGAGTTCACCATGGGAGCCACTGGTGATAAGGTCAAGGGCCGATACTCCTTCATCTACGTATTTGAGGACGGTGAATGGAAGATCTCTCACCACCATTCTAGTGTTATGCCAGAGGCAATCTTGGGACCTTCTCCCAAGCCTGCTGTGAAGGAGGCTGAGCCAGTACCGGAGGAAGAGTCTGTCTTGGCCTAAACGGCAAAGCCAAAACAAATGATAGACATGTCTGATTCTCCCAAGCCAATGCTGTTGCCAAGTAGATATTGTAAATAATAGAACTTCTCTCATGAGGAACAAGAGACCTTGCACGAATGTAGCTGTCTTTGATGTTGTACACTTGAGATTTTACTGAATGAACTCAATAGTCTAATTTGTGCCCCAACGAATGAACCCTTTGATACACACAGGAGTAGCTGAAAAAAAAATGCACAACACCCCTTCACAAAGCAGATTTCTGAACACATCCTGAGCTAGAACAGTGTTCGATACATACAGGAGGTAAAATCTTAAAATGCAAGCCATGGTGCTAGATACATACCTCTGACGAATGGAAAATGGTTTTGGCTTGGGCCACAAGAGCTCGTGGCCTGAACAAGAGATTGGACCCCCCATAGCTCCTGTACTATATATTAAGCCCACTGACTGATGTGTAAACACTTGCAATTTGTTGGCATGGACATTCTAGCTAAACATTCAAATGCCGCATATCCACGCAACTACATCCAATATACTCCACAGAATCTCGGAAAGATGAGTTGAGTCAAGTCTATGCTCATGATTGATTTGGTGTTGCGAGCTTTGTTTTGGAGAGATCAGTGCATAATGAAGTCCATCTGAAGGAAAAACAACCCCTAAAATACCTCAACCAAGGTAGCATCCACACCAAAGCTACTTTCAAGTCCATCCCACACGATGTACTCCGTCATCTGTCGTCTAGCAACCTCAACCTCCCCAACTCCTGAGGCGGAAAATCAGCGACTCAAAGTACCCAACACTCTGAGAGGCCCTTTTATTGATTGAGCAACCTACGCCTGAACCAACCCCTGAAGTTAGAGAGAACATGATAAAGCCAGGACCACATGGTTTTGCCTCGGCTATAGTACAGTTTGGGGCACGCCAATTAGCAAGAGGTTGTAGAGACTATGAGACAAGTACAAATTAACTTGGCTTTGCAACTCAATTTCATACAACAACTTCTCCAACCTAGGCGGAAAGTTTAATGGTGATCTGAACAAAAAAGGATGAAGGATATCATTGATTTCAATCTCCATGATAGAGCATGCAATTTTGACGTCCAAACCAAGCAAGCGAATGGAAAATGCTGGTTTGGAGATAAATGCCGCAGAAGCATGGTGGTGTACAGACTCTTCTGCAAAATTACCAAAAAGTCTTATTATGGGAAAACTCAATAATATTTTAAGAAGAGAATTATGCAGCACATCCAAGACGTCTGGAAGATTGTTGAATCAGAGAGAAAGAAATTCGGTGAGAACTGGTTTGAAAGTGGTAGATACCACAAAGCAGATTCTTTTTCCAAAAACCTTGCTAATTTATGCCAAGAATGCAACGACTACAATGAGGTGAAAGCAAAAATGAAAACAATCATGACTCCTTCAATCCTCTGGCAAGGGCCTAGAATCCTTTACATGAAGTCTGCACACACTTTTCGCTGCAAAATATGCACGGAAGAAAGAAAAAGAATCCTTACAGAAATGGAATCCGACAAAAACACTGGTAATCAATGGCAGTTCTGATATTTTTAGCTTTTCCAAATGCGTTCTGGAATGTTACAACGACACTGATGACGTGTTCAACACAGAAAAAGTCACCTTGTTGAGGAATGCAAACACAAGAGAAAAAAGAGGTTCAGCTTCAACATCATAAGCACACCAACAATCAACACCCCAATATGTTGCCCTTGCAACAACAATACGAGGTCAACGTCTTCTTCATCAAGTGAAGAATCGGTGTCACTTCAAACTGTGACACCAGTTTTTTATTTGACAACAACTTATCTATCCTACATCCCAACCTTGCATGTGCCCAACTTCAATTCCACATCAATTGCCTACCTATGTATGAGGTGGAAGTTCTTCTTTAGTGATAAAATATATTGCTAGCGAACAAGCCAATGATCTTTCTTGCCAAAAAATACTTTGTTACAGACTGCCGACTAATTGAAATAAATCTAAAAGCCTGTCACTTTTTTGTCAACTTTCAATGATATGATATTGTGAATATTCTAGCAAAACCATTTAAAACTTCCAGGTGTGCATGAAAAGCTATGTTTCTTTCGGTTCAAAATGAAAAAAAGCTGTCTCAATCTTTTTCACTTGGTTACTTTCTTGGTGCTCCTTTTTGTGGCTGCATGATAATGTTCCCCTTACTGTGTTGTTTGAATTGTAGACCCTAACATATTACACTACTTACTAGGCCAATGATGTCGCTGCCAACAGCATGGAGTGTATGCTCTCGATAATGATGACCATAACAGTCTATAAAGATAAACGCAAAGTACAGATTGCAAATGAATTGATATTTAGTCTCTACATAAAATAGGGCACATGACAATGATGATGATGCATCATCAATTGCATTATAATCAACCACAAATAGTTAACTCATGGCAATGCTCAATTACTGTTCCAGTTGTCAATATATAAGGTCTTCTGCTTTTAATAGAACCATTGGTTGGCCCTATTGACGGGGTATTCACCATAAATATGAGACACACAGCAGCGTTGGATGCCATGGTTAAGAAATCTCAACTTGAGCCTGTGAAAATTTTGATCAACCTTTCTAGACACGGACTGTGAAGTGTGATAGCTCACTCCTGTGGCAACAGTCTGAGTATGGAAGAAGATGGAGAAAGTTGGGCACATACAGAAGAGAGGATGAGCAATAGGAGCATCTTGTATATAGTTCGTAGTTGAGTATGGAATATTGACAGTTTGTGAGATTTCATTTTGGGAAACTATGGTAAATGTTCTTGCTTCTTTGCAGACACAAAAATCCTGGGAGAAAAGATGAGAATGATGTTGGGGGTGCATGTAATAGCTAGTTTTTATCGGTAGGTAATAGGGCTATCGCATGTGTGTGGTGAAAGAAAAAAATGCAAAAGTTTGGAGAGATTCTGTGGAGGGTAATGTTTGACTTGAACTTGATTGAGTAGCTGGCTTGATTGTGTGTGCATCCTTTGTTTTTGCTACGGCCAAACACACACATGTGCCTCTTAAATTGACCACAGGCAATGTGGACAAAACATCTGTTTATTTAGTCATTAATCTGTGGGTTTTGACGTATCTGATCTATCAATGACGGCCTTTGTTTGATGCATTGCTAAAATTTGAAGCTTAATAGAATATAACATGCCAGGGCTTTTTGAAACTGTCTTATTTGCCATCTGAGGAGACAAACTTCTTGAGAAGCTAACTAGCCTTACATGATGCTTGTCAAAAGTTGTTGCATGATATATGCGACCTGACAGTAAAATTAAATGCCATCACGGCCACCGTCATCTGCCGAGAGCTCATGCTGTTGTTCTTGCAAGGGATCAAGCATTTAGATTATTTCCGGCTACCCCCGATCTCAATCGGTACCAATGCAAGCGATTCGGCTAAGTAGATCAACCACAGCCATTACCTTGTGGCCGCTAGATGGTGGAGAAGCGGCCACCATGGTGATGGTGTGGAGGAAGGGAGAGAGAGGTGGTCAAAGGTTGAGTCAGCGTAGGAATAGTATGAAGAAATATACGTAGCGTCCTGGGATTTTTGTTGGCGCTAAAAAATAGTAGCATAATAAAATAGAGAATCGAGCGTGTTGTTTTTTGGCTGAATGTCAAAAATCACTCCAGTTAGGATTGTAGAGCCCCCAATCCAATGGCTCCAATAGCATGTCTATTGACCTATGAGCAACTGAAACATCTTAGATTATGGAGGGTGATTATTATTTTTACACATATACAAGCTGGTAGCACTGATAGACCTCGACTGTTAAAATGGCAAGCAGTGCGGCTATCGTCCAAGCATAGCAATAGGGGGGGCATTGTAACCACTTGCAGATTGATGTCAGATGATTTGAATTCTCTCTTGCTGTGAGCTATGAGTGACTGATTACACAAGATGCAGGGCTAAGCTTGTGAATTAACAAACATGACATTCAAGAGGAAACCAGGAGAAGACACTCAATCCAGAAAGTTTATTTAGTCCATAGTAGGAATCCGCACTAGCTCTATACGAGAGAGCCTTCATCGCCAGCCTTCTTGTTCCCTGAGTGAGACCTTGTGTTTGCATCTCGCTCTTCTTTAAGGTCATAAGTAATTAATTAGAGTCCAAGATGAAAGGTTAATCAAGAGAATATCATATCAACCGATTCCTGTATATCCAGGAGCCACATATTTGTAACACCTGTCGATAATGCTGGTGGAGCCTGCGGCATTTGATTTCATCCTATTGATGGTGATGGTGAAGTAGACAGGAGCACCAAAAGGATCCCCGATCAAAATACCATGCAGTATAGAATCCCTATGGAGGCATCAGAAGGTGCTGTATGTAATCAGATATTTTGACACCTAGATCAAACAAGGCGTTCTAGGCTCAATCAAAGAGTAAGAATTATCATCATGGTGAAGGAGGGTTGGGGTTGTTTTGGACTGCATGTGGGTACGAAGTTGGCAGCTGGTGACTGACAGAAAACTAGTAGACTAGAAGCTGTTAATTACACATCCCACATCAAAGTCACTTGTTTTCGTTTCTTCATTTTTTGGTGGAGAAGGGGAGATAACGTTGAGTTGATTCATACTGCTCATCAAATCAAAGAACAATTCTTTTTCCATGCATATGAAGTGGAAGTATGGCTATTAGCACTTCTTGTGCACCAATGCGTTAAAACTTACCAGTGATAGATAACATCTCAATATTCATTTCATTAAACCCCAGCCGGCCAGAGCCAGCTTGAATCGGCTTCTTTGTGGATTTTAAGTTGTAAATCGTTGAAAAGCTCTACTTCTCAGTTCTCATACATAGTCAAAGACAAGCTCAATATTTTCCTTAACGAAGCTCGGAAAATCGAAAATATATTCGCTGGATTTCGCTACATGACCAAATAAAGCGATTCATTATGCGATAAAACACTGATATGAGTATTATCTGTTTTGGATTTATTTGCTAAAATATCGCTGTTTATTATTTTGGCTAATACACGCAGGCAACACCTGTTCATATGCCATCACCATCATTGATCATTGCCCAAATTTACATAGCCAAGCAATGACGGCATTCCCATTCTTATTCCTGCCGCCAGGGAAGACCCAAACATCAACAGCCGCCATCCCCGCAATAGCAGCACCGCCCGTAGCATCGTCCGTAGCCCTCCTATTGATTTGATCAAATCCTCTCTAGAGCCACGTCGTGTAAGTCTTGAGAGCACGCTGTCATTTTTTTTGCGTCCGTGCGCTGCAGTGGCTTGTGCAATAACTTTTTGGGAAACGATGGACACCTCCTGGCAGGGCAAATGCATGATTATGACACGGAGCCTCGTTACTTCATTTCTTATGTTAGAGCTGCGGCGGTCTTCTTTTCGATGCCAGAAAAATCACGGGCAATGCTGCGTAGAATCCAAGAAGATGGCTCTTTTCATTTTCAAGGTTTTTGGTACTAGTTTATTTGTCAAAAGCGGATGCTTTTGCGTTGTTGATTTACGCTCTACTTTGATACTTTGATATGATGTATCTTTTTTGGGTTCCAAACATTGGATGAGAAGGAAGTTTTTGGTTCTCGGTTCTGGTGTGCTGGTCATAAGTGCATATGGCAGCTTTGAGGAGGGGAGAGGCATTCTGTATAACTATAACGTGAGCATTTTTGATTATTTTTACACAATGATGAGACATGCACATTCAGAGTACTTTTGTCTGAGAATTAGGATATTGGAAAGATGTGAAATATTTGCTATGAGAGTAGCTTTTCTCTATTGTGTTGATGATAATGGAAAGATATCTGCATAATTATGGTTCCAAGCCTTTTGATCCAAAAATTCTAAATGCTCTGTTTTTATGCTGGATGATGATCTTTTTGCTTTCTCTTGGGTACCCTTATCACTCATTCATATTTTACATCATCTCTCACCATATGCTCTCACTCTTTTGTTCTTTCCTCTCTGTGATGGAATGATACATCAATACAATTATTACTGCCAAAGACTCATAAACCTACCAGCTACAACAGGTTAGCCCCGTTCTATACTCCTATTTTCATTGGACTTATCGCAAAGGTGATTTTGTGACAGCAATTTTCATGATGGAGAATCCTGGTGAAAACGTCCATGGCAATTACAGGTGGATAGAATTTGTTGATTACGACAGCGATGAGCTGTCAGATGATGACAGTTATGAGAGTGATGGTGACCAGATTCGCCTAACGCCGGCAACATTTGATCAAATAAAGCGCAATGATCCTGCTCTCACTCGCATAGATAAGATGTTCTGGGGAAATGATGAATTTGAAGCCCATGTTAATTGGAAGTATCATGGACACATATTCAAAACGAACACTCATCTAAAACACTTGGAGATTTGGGAGGTTGAACCTTTGGTCCCCGGTGATGATGGACGTGTTCCCAGCAATGCAAATTTCTGCGAGTTTTTGGGCTGGATTGCCATGAATTCATCAATAGAATCCTTCAATCTGGTCAACTTTGGTTTTAGGCATGCTGCTTCAACAACATTAGACAACCTTGTGCCATTTTTTCAACACAATCATAACCTTCGAGAGTTACGTATCGATTGTTGCAACCTGACTTTGTGCCAAGGGCGGTCGGTTGCATCAGCTTTAGAGAAAGGTAGATCTTTAGAGCGAGTTAGATTCTGTGTTGGACTGAATGGGATCACTGACGGCCTGATAGAACTACTCATCAAATCATTGAAGAATCATCACCATTTGAAGTCAATCGATTTCTCCAATAGTGGTGTGAACTGTGGTGCGGTTTGTGCATTAGGAAACTTGATACAAAATTCCAAGTCCAAAATCGAGCATATCGATCTCTCTTACAATCTCATTGATGATGCCTGCTTTATCTTTTTGGCAAAGGCATTGGCCAAGAGTTCAACGTTGAAGAATCTCAATCTTGGACGAAATCCGATCGCCAAAGCTAGTTACCAAGCTCTGGCCAGGCTACTGAAAAATAGTAGCTGCTCCTTAGAGTGGCTTTTTCTCGAGGAAAGTACTATCGATGACAAAAGTCTAGCCTCCCTAGCGATTGCACTGGCGGACAACTCAACTCTCAAGATTCTTGATCTCAGTCACAACCAATCAGCCAGCCAAGCAGGGTGGGTGGAATTTTGGGAGGTATTCCAAAATCGAAAGTTTGCATTGAGCTCACTTGACCTGAGCTACAACAATATTGGCAGTAACACTTTGATTAACATGTCGAATGCACTCATGAACAACACGACATTGAAATCTTTGATCCTTTCAAATATTGGACCAATTGATTCTGCTGGGTGGGAGGCTATTGCTGCATATTTGCGGTGCCCTCTCTGTGTTTTAGAAGTGCTCTGCCTTGGTAACAGTGCAATTGATAATGAGGGGGGTATGACTATATCAAATTCTTTGATCCATAACAGCACTTTGAAGATGCTAAATCTTTCTGAAAATGAGGCTCTCACGAGCACTACATGGGATACTTTCTCCAAGTCGCTATGCAACAGATCAAGTCTTGCGGATACATTTGTATCGAATCATACACTTGAGGTTATCGATGGTCTTCCTGACAATGAACATGTGCTTCTCTCTTTGTTGCGTCAAAACCAAAATGACAACAAGCGAGAAGTGGCCCGCCAAAAGATAATCCAAGTGCACTTCATGGATGAAAATATGAACATTCAGGAATTTCATGATATGGATCCGGGCATCTTGCCTCATGCACTGGCTTGGATGGGCAGGGATGCTACTGAACTCTGCCTGATGTACAAATTATTGTTGGGCATGCCAGCAGTAGTTGAGAATGCAAGCCGAAGAAAGAGTGAGAAAAGGAAGCCTAAGAAATTATTGTTGAGCAAGCCAGCATTAGTTGAGAATGCAAGCGGACGAAAGAGGAAGAGAAGAAAGAGAAAGAAAAGATTAAGGAAATGAAGAAAGAAAAGGTAAATGCACACATGCTAGTTGAAAATTATTATATGAATATTGCGGGTTTTGCAATCAAGTCTTATCAACAATTCCACACGCCTGTCCAACCTTACAGAAACATTTCAAGAGCAGTTCAATGAGATGAAGGAGGTTGCGTATTTTGGATAAGGAGCTGCCAGGCAAAGGGAGTGCAAAAAAGGCAGCAGAGTAAGCTGCTCAATTCAATACGAAGAACGGCAACGATGAGCAAGAGTAGATTGCATGAAATCAGAGCTATGAATTAGAACGAGTGCATGCACAAACAAAGCAAATCATAACGAGAATCACATAGACCGGTTGCCTTCACACCTGACGTTCTTGTGTATGTGTACCTTAGCCCGCTGATATCATAAACATCTCGTTTCATCCCCAAGAAACGAGGCAATTTCTCACACATTGTGCTGATCTCCAAAGAGGTTCTGCTTTTACTCCTCAGACTCGTAGTGCTCATTTTCAATAGTGGACGCATAATCGGCACCTGCTCCACCATAATATGATGATTCTGCTCAGAATGCTCGAGCTGTGGCCGCTCTTGGCGTTTGATGGCTGTCCTATCGGACTGTGAAAGTAGACCAGCAGTGCAAATGAAACTAAAGGATGAGTTGGAGAACAGGCTTGCAAGTCTCAGCTACTACTCTCCTTGTAACAACATGAAATTGCAACGACAAATGAAAAGGAAGTAAAGTCAGTATTTCAAGAAGAAATAAGACATTCAAAATACAGCAAACGAGCCTTGTGTCGTACCTGATAGTTTTCGATGTATCAGGAATACGCTTGGCAATATCTTGATCCCTAGATGCAGGATCTTTCATATCTGTTTGGGGGTTGGAATTCCATGTATTTCATTCAGTTGGTATATCTGGCATATTATTATGAAATCATTTGGCTAGGTACGTTGTGCATCATTTTTTGTTATGATTGTCTAATGGAATGTGATTCATCTCGGTCTAATTGAGAACTCGAATGGTTACGATAATACAGCCATGGCTTTGAAACTGATTGTTAATGCACATCTTAATATTTCAAAACTACCGATGCCAATTTCGAAATGGGACTATTATACTGCTGTTTGTTTTGTTTTGTTTATACAATCTGATTTTGCTATTGTAGCCATTAGCCATGCCTTTTGTTATCTTTTCACTATATCTACAATGCATACTCCATCATATCATTGTCCTACAAATATCCACAAACGAATGGCTCTGCATCATTTCTATAACGTACACTGCTGGCCAAGCCCCCTTAAACCAAACTCTAACGTCTTCCTCATGTGATGATTGACGTACAGCCGTTTCTGAATTCTCCACGCATGAGACCAGTGAGACTCTCCCACGGTATCCCGCAATCTACCGTTTATGGCAGCTGCGAGAGTTTTGTACTTGGAGTCCTTTGTTCTGTACTTGCGTTCGCAGTCTACCAGCGTCTATACACATGATAAAGTTGTTGTGAAGAGGAAAGATGAGAGGTTAGACACATCATATGTTTTGGAAGAAATGATAATAACTCTCACGACGTTGGAACTCACCTCTATGGCCAAATCCAACATTGCAGGATCCACCTTCTCCAGATATTGAAACAGTATCCTAAGGAATAAGACCATTTGCATACGAGATACTCTGCTGTCGCCACCCCATCCTGCTGAATTACTACGCGCCGCCCGTATTGTTGGTGGGACATGCCGTTGCCTCGACATCATCGGTGTCCACGAAAATGGTGAGGAAGGTAATTCTGCCTGGAAGACCTCCCGCAACAAAGAATTGGAGACTAGTATTCGACGATGTGTCGATGGTGAGAGGTTGAATTGGACGTTGTATTTACTGCTGGCATTCATTGTGTTCGTCATCTTTTATGTATTATGAGCTGAGAAGAAAAGACTTGGTGGCGCCGCTGCGGCTGGGTTGCTTCTCTGCTTCATGATTCATGTTCATGATTCCTGCCTGCTCTTCAAGTTTCCAAGCATGCATTCGGGTCTTTGTCTTTTTGGCATTCATTCTCTCCCCTTTCTGACGTATTCGATATTCGATAGAGACTCCGCCAGGGACTCCGCGCCAACTCCGCGCGCTCTCTCGAGCGAGTTATGAGCGAGCTATGGCGGTTGTTGTGACATTTCCCAACATTTCCTGATTGTTCTCTATGATGCAGACCTGTCAGGACTTGCTTGAACTTTTCACTACCACTTGAACACTGAAGTTTGTACTTTAATCTACTTTAGCAACTTTTAGGTCGTTAAGACAAATAATATTCCTATTCTAGTCTAAAATCGAAGTCCATCGAAGCATGGGGTCTGCACCAAATAATAATGCAAAACATTCTATCCCGTTCCAGACTGTTTTATCTACCTACCTATAAGAGGCGTGCCCCGTAGGCCAATGTCTGCGATATTTTACTAGTAGATAGTTTTGACTCGACTCGACAC
>JALLOX010000352.1:0-12244 GCA_036939695.1 Thalassiosira ordinaria | reverse complement strand
AAAGGTTTGGGAACACTTCTGCAGCAATGGATGGCTCTACTTACCTCACCATGCCCCATTTGCCATGCCAAGTCCACCCTACGTGACCAGTCCTTACTGATACTAGATCCATCTGATTGGTCAGCAGAAAAGGGTGCTACTTCTTGACCTTTGCAGATATCTCTTGTAGATATATTTTTAGATACCTTTTTGGATACCTTTAGATACCTTTCTCAGATACTTGTCTTAGTTACCTTTCTTAGATAGTTTTCTGCCTAATTCAGATCCATTTTGTTACACCAATTAATATATAGTGACATTGATGATGGGGGTGGTGTGAAGAGCATTAGATGCAAGATAGAGACAAGGGAGCCCTATTCTGAAATGGAAAAATTACTTCAATAATGTGGGTCTCTTGTTTCACATTATAAAACCTCCCTAATTTGATTTTAACAAGATAAATCTTTTACTCAGTCCTATCTGTAAAAACAATTCTCTTTTGTGTCAGATATAGGTACGCAAAAATTAATTCTAATGGCTATTTTTCTGGTATGAATAACTAACGTCAAAAATCTGGTTAAACACTTATACATTCTCGTCAGTTAGGGGCGCTTGTAATCTCCATCTCCTTCTACTAATAAAAATATGATACACACTGTCAATGCAAATTAAACGAACTTGTCAATGATATACTGTGACCCTCAAAATGTTGAGCATATCCCATTGGTTTGATTGGAGCAAAAAGCCTTTTTTGTTGATTGGACTGCGAGTACTAATATACACTAGTTGGATCACTGTGTGTCATATTCATTCATCACAGCAAACAAATATTGTGCTTGAGCTTGAAAATATTAGTTTGATTATGTTACATCTCTCATCTCAATGAAGTGGTGCATAATCTCTGCATTACAAGTCCCAAGGCAACTTCCACTTCCATGATATTACATGTCAAAGTGGAGCTGAATAGGAAAGTGTGCCCGGAACAAACACCAATCGAACTCTGCCCATGCCTCCTTTTCTTGGTTACCCCCATCTTGAACCACTTGTGTCGGCTTAGAAAAGATTGAAATGAGATATACATAGTATCGTCCTCAAATTCTTATTGGGTGTAATATGGCCCAATGATCTGAAGCCAATAGTCACCCATGGACCGATGCAGACGAACATTACTACCCAGAACATCTGGTGTGCAGGGATTTCAGAATCCCTCAATCAACATTTCACAGAGACATTTTCATTTATATTTAGCTACACATGGTAGAGCCCAGAACAGCTCTAAGCCGAAATCTACAAGAGCTGTCTCTGAAGGATGCAGCTGAAGCAAACATTTCTACGTAGGAATAGTAATGACACCCTTTCTGGGACTGGAAGTGCCACATTTTTCCGTTCAAGCCATTCGAACAGATTCGAACGACAACCTGCGACAACAAGCAAAGCAAGGCCAACAAAAACAAGCAGGAGAAGATAGGTAGAAGTGACACTCTGAAGTCGTTTGGATGGTGTTGGGTGGTGTTGGTGTTATGGATATGGAGGCAGCGCAGTACCAGCCCCATCGTCATGGAAGGGAAAGCTTTGACCTGATCAAACACCTTGAGTGCTCGGCAAGGTGCCCGGCCGGCAGTATCACCACACCGCCCGCTAAATCAATCTTACGAAAGTAGGCTGGAAGCAGGCTAGAAGAGTGGCAGTGGAAGCTGGATTTTTTTTTGCAATTGCCATCAATTAGCTCTGAATCTCAACCAAAAACAGACCAAAAACAACTTTTTACTCCACACCAGCAGATAAGACAGCGGCAATTAACGCGAAAAACATGAGTTGTAATACCGTCTTATCTTCGTCAGATCAATGTCGAAGAATGAAGAGAAGCAGCAAAAGCATCAACAGCAATAGAAACATGAACAAAAGAATTCGAAGAAGAGATACCAGTAGCGTTAGTGTATTCGACATTATGGGAGCAACAACTCCGATGCTATTAGTTGTACTGCAACTGCTTTCAACATTAACAAAAGCAGCAGCAGCAGCAGCAGCAGCAACAACATCGGAAAGAAGCGTCCTACAGACATCCACTATGCGACAGCTGGAAGAGGAACCTGTCATGACGGGGGGCTGCTCGGCGACCAGCTTGGACCCGGGGCAGCAGCGTGGGCAGGGCTCGTATTTATGGTGAGTATTGTTTAGTTTTGGTTGTTCTAGTTGCAATAGCTTCTGTGACATTTCTAGTGGATTTGAATGTTTGGCTTTCTTCTAAACTGATCTTTATTCACTTTTCATACATTCATCTCGTTGAACACATCATTGCATAGCTATCCAAGGTTCAACCCCATTTACAAATTTGGCATTGATTCATCAAATCAGCTATCTTATTATGTCAAGTGAGTTATGAGTTGTACTAGAAGTGTCATAATTGTAATGGATATGTGACACACTCTTCTTTGAAATCCACATCTATGCTCATACTCATACTCATACTCATATCCAATTCTCTTTCATGTACTCAACCTTCATGCTCATGGGTAACAAACTGCCAATATCTCAGCGATGTACGAATATGGTCTGCCACTCCCCCCGCCAACACTGAAACCACCGAATGCATCGTCTTCGGTCAATGTATCTCTCCCGCCCTCCACTTCTTTCGTCTACAAAATGGTGGTTCCCTTGCGGGCTATGACGAAAATCGTGCCAAAGAATGGGATAGTCATTTACACCAGGGTGAATATACCGTGTATGCAAAGATGGATTTGGGAATGGGTGGCAGTAAGAATACAGTTATGGGGAAAAGGAGTGGAAGTGTGCTGGAGTTGAATGAGGAGGGAGTGATGATTTATGCTTCGGATGATAGTGGTACGGGTGAGAAGGTGGTTACGTGGAAGATTGAGGCTCCGGCGGATCCTTCTGTGATAGGTGGTCCGGGTAATCTTGTTGTGGAGAGTACGGAGAGTCCTACTCCTGGTCCTACTACTGCCGAACCAACTTCAAAACCGACGGTGAAACCGACAACCAATGTGAGTTACATGACAAAGAATTGTGCAGTTTGTGCTTGGACGTCATTGGGATGTAATCCAAGATGGAGTGGCATTCGTTTTCGTGAGGTACACCCTGGCATGTCAAGTGCATGCTTATGGGTATGGAAAACATTTCCTCTTTCACAAAGTGAACACAACCCTTATATCAACAGAGTTTGCCCAGAATGACATGATATATGATATGTGTTACATTATGACATGATTGCTCTCTCCATACAAAAAATGACCATATATCATTCATTGACTTTCTCTTCCACAGGCTCCGACAAAACAACCAACGCCATCTCCTATCCAGCCACAACAGTTAGGCTCCATAGAAGGATTTGTATGGGATGATACCTCCACCAAAGACTCGCTGTACAATGCCGGTGATGTAGGTTTGGACTCTATACTCATATCTTTGCACTCGTGCTTGGACGATGCAGATGTTATTCAATCGACAACCACAGACAGTGACGGAACGTTTGAATTAAATGATTTGGAAGATGGAAGTTATAAGGTACAGATCACTCCTCCAAATGTCAGTGGTTCATCTGCCCTTTTCGACAACCATAGCCCCACTTGGAAATTTGTCACCAAAAACGTCAACGACAATGCGTCGCCCGGAACTGTAATTGCAGAAGATAGCGATGTGAATGCAGATGGTACTTCCGATTGCATTGTTATCGGTCCAGACGATTCTGTGGGTGATGCAAAATTATCTCATTTTGTATACGCTGGTTTGTCGAAGGAATCAGATGATGAAGAAGGCATCAATATTGTTGATGAAGATGAGATTTCTGTTGGCGGTACCATCTTTTGGGATGCTAACGGCGACGGTATGCTTGACGAAAGCGAAACTAACAATCCTCAAGCGGTTCGCAATGTTGTTGTTGATCTATACGATTGTGCCACTGACCAGTGGATGATGCTGACTCGGACGGATTCAGCGGGTCAGTATGAATTTACCACGCCCAACCCCAATTCCAACACTGTGAGCAACGATCTGACGCCATTGTTGGAACGAAAGGGCGTGACACAATTTCGCGTCGAGGTCAGCCGGCCCTTTTCTCTTACTGAAAAGTATGCGTTTGTTCCGATGACGGAGGATAGTCATGTTGATCCTGATAACGGGCATTCTCCATGTTGGGATGTGGATGTTGATGGGAAGGGTTCAATTGTTTGGAATGCAGGTCTAACAACTGCTGTCGATAACAAGCTACCGTCTACGCCATTGCCGACGACTTCCAAACCGACAATGAAGCCGACTGGCTCATCTGGAGGCTTTGCGCCTGCAACACCACAACCCACAGTAACCTCCGTGACCTCTGGAGGGGGCTTCATCGGAGGGTATGCATTCCTCGATAAGGATGACAACGGCGTTCGAAATCCTAACGCTGCATTGGAGCCATCTGTGCCAAATGTCAATGTGAGATTGTTCTCATGCACTCCTGTAGAAGACATCAACAGCGAAAGCAGTAACGCAGAGGCGTTCTTTTCTTCGAACGGTGATGGCGCCTCACAATCCGACAGTATTACATCAGATCGACTCCTGGGGGTAACCAAAACAGACACTCAAGGCCTGTACAACTTTCGCAACCTCTTCGCGGGATATTATAGAGTAAAGATTCAGCCTCCGGCAGGGTACCGAGTGAGTTCGGCATGGTCGCATGGTGATGGCGGGCCGAATGGAGGTGACAATACGGCAGTGGAGAATGCCATTGATGCAGAGACGCTGGGTACGGAGTGCTTCCGTTTAAATGGGGGTACCACAGATATTTCTTGGAACATTGGCTTGGTTGAATCAGGAAGCATCATTACAGTTCCAACGACATCTCCAACCACTTCCAAAAGCTCCGCACCAGTCAGCTCAACCGTGATCATTAGTGGAATAGTCTTCAAGGATGACGACAACAATGGTTACCTAAATGATGATGAGAAACCACTTCCAGACGTCCAGGCGGCATTATTCGACTGCGATGGCAGGATATTCCTCATTAGCACCACGGATGCCAACGGTATGTACGGGTTTGATACCGTCACTCCAGGATCATACGTTGTCAAATTCTCTGAACCGGGTGGTTACAAACTAAGTGATGTTTGGGTGGGTGCAAAAGATGAGGAGGGAAAGTTGATTGCAGAGGATTCAAACAACCATGCTGACCCAGACAAGGGTAGCACCGCCTGCAGGGAGTATAAGGCTGGAGATGCAGAGTACTCCCTGGACGCGGGCATGGCACCTCTATCACAACCGCTTCAACCAGTAGAAAATACAACTGCAACAACCTTTCCAACACCCTCTCCCACCGCCAAAGTTACAATTGATCCAAAAGGTGACGGTACGCCATGTTCGGGCGGCCCGTGTGAAGAGGAAGGATTGTGTCGCAACAAGGCTGGTCTTTGCGGCAGTGGAATTCCATATTGTAATGGGAACAGCGCTTGGAGGCCAGATTGTCCTGAAAAGGAGATAGAGGAACAATCTCTGGGAAATCTTGAGACACCATCGACGACTGCTCCGAGTCATGCTCCTTCGGTTTCTTTCAAGCCTTCAATGAGCGTGGCGCCAACAGTTGCACCTACCCTTTCGGTGAGGCCCACTGTTTCTAATGCACCAACATTCGCTCCATCTACAGGAGTTGTCGTCGGATCTACTGTAGAAAACATTTGCAACCCAGATGGATCCATTGGTGTGACTACCTATTCAACAACAGATGCAGGAACAAATGAGGATTCAGAAGACGAAGTACAAAGTACAGTAATACCGTTCAAATACGCCCTCAAGACAACAAATGGGGAGCCGCCGAATGCTAACCTGGTCGCTAAGTTTGAGCAGGAGCTCAACAATAGATTAGGGTGTGTTTACTTTGATAACAATCCTTGCCTATCGTGCAACAACAATGGCGGCAATGATGAAGGACGTGAGAGAAAGATGTCAAGTTTGAGGGGAGGGAGACAGCTACAGTCCAATGATTCGTCTGTAGAGGGCCTATCTTCTTTGCCAAAGGATATGCCAAGTCCCGTTGAACGTGAGTGTGATGCTTGTCCATGAGCTGTCATTCTTATCACCATTACAATGGCCATGTAGGGAATGCAAAGTACAACGGCTCAAAATGATGAGAGCCTCCTTGAATGAGGCGCTCTTATTTGAGGAGCCTTGTGTGGTGCACAACACTTGTTGAATTAGGAAGGCACAGAGAACAGTTCTTTGTGTACACTGGGCTGGGCTATTTGATTTCGCTAGTTTCTTTTTCTTTCTTGTTGCCACTCGTCATTCTGCACCTTTTCTCAGCTTTGTCTGCTCTCACATCATTGTCACATGCCCTTCACAAAAGCTTGCTATGGCACACAGACCTTTACGGGCGACTGCCGCGTCATTGACGGACAATTTACTGCCTACTTTCCCTCAGGTGCGTCTTCTGAGGACGTTGCACAGGAGAGCGCAAAAATGCTCGAAGCCGTTGAAAACGAGTTGGCTAAGGACGACTGGCCAGAGGGCATGCAAGTCAGTTACAACAACGGACCGTTCCCGCCAAGTTTGGATGCTGTCAACGGTGCAGAGAGGAGTGGCGAGAATGAGAACAACAGTGGCGGGCTTTCTGCGGGGGCTATAGCTGGGATCGCCGTGGGTATCATTGCTTTGGTAGCAGTTGTTGCAGTGTCATCCATTCTGTTCATCAGAAGGAGGAGGGAGAAAGATGATCAAATCTTGTTCGGCAGCCAGCAGTCAGGAGGAGGAGTGGAAAGGGCTGTGCCATTTGGTGCGGACATGACCAACCAGGACTTTGAATCAAAGGATGGCGCTGATGACGACCAATCGGAGAATTCTGATTCGGACTCCAGCAGCGATTACAGTGATAGTTCCTCTTCATCAGACGATGACGACACTGACACAGATGTTGGTTCCAGATCCATTGGCTCTCCTACAGCCGTTTCCGGGGACACGGGTGCCGCCTACGCAAGACCACAGGATTTGGATGATGATGGGGATGATGAAACCACGGATAGTTCTGATGGCGAGGATGAAAGTTTGGACAGTGATCTTGAGCCTCGCGATGATCATAGAATGCAACAGCAACACCAGGCGCCTCCAGTCTATGATGAGCACGGCGTTGGTGCCCCTCCTGATGGGGGTGCATATGCTGCTGCAGGGGACTATGACAATGATCAGGGTTACAATGACCACGGTGGAAATTACGGCATGCAGGTAGATCAACAGGGCGACTACAATGATGAGCAGCAGTATGACAACGGGAGAGACAATATATATAATCATCAGGAATACATGAACAGCAATGAGGAAGATGATGAAATTGATTCCGTTACCTCAGGAGACCCTCCTGGCACTTCGTACAGGGACCTGCCTCAAGAAGACGAATGGATAGACCACAATGGCATGATGATGATGATGGATAGGGTGCCTCATACAGATCCACAATATATGCATGAGCAGCAGGCTCAGCAGGCACAACATCACCAGCAGCACCCACAGATGATGATGCGCAATGACATGGACCAGGATCAGAGTGGGGACAGAGGAGAATTTATTGAGGGATACTTTGACGAGGGAGCTCGCCAGGGAAGTTTCAAGGTATACGAAAGCGGCGAAAGCACAGGGAGCGGTGGCCTAGGCCTGCATGACTCGCACCAATCACTCGGACACGACACAGTCGATCACGATAGTTCCTACCGTAGCAATCAGGGCAGCGTTCACAGCCATCATACCCAACAAAATGTCTTTGAAGCTTTTGATGGCTCTCACAAGTCGGGCGTTGATGGCTCTCATCATTCTATCCATAGCAGCAACCGGTCTTTCAGATCACAGGGTTCCCGTCATTCCGGCCACAGCCTTCGATCGTCTGCTCGATCGCAAGGCTCACATCATTCTACTCACAGCAATTTTTCAGCTCACTCGCAGGAGGACAACAATGATGAAGGTCAGCAAGGTTACGAGAATCAGCAAGATTACGAGCCACACGATTACAATCAATACGCACAAGATGAAGGCAACAACAAGAACTTTAATGAACAGAATTACAACAACAATGGACAGGATTACAATGAGAACTTCAATGACCAGGAATATGCTGGCAATGACCAAGAATATGTGGAGGAAGACAACTATGATGTGGACAGAGATAGTCAATATGACCAACAGCACAATAATAATTATGATCAATATCATATGGATGAAAGTGACAACGCTGGCCACGATGATTATGTGGATAGTGGTAATCACAGCATGGCAATGCAAGGCCAGCATCAGTTTGGTGATGATGGTATGTTTGAGGACAATAATCAGCAGTACAATTCCACACTACCTTCTGAAAATCATTACTACCAAGGAGGAGGAAGTCCCTATCACCAGTACAGCAATCATCATGGAGCAAGAGCTGGAGGAGAAGGGACAAATAATGACAACAGTTTTGACGAGGAAGGGAGCTATCATTCCTTCAACCCCACCTCTCCAAATCCTACTAACCCTGCACTATCGTCCTCCCGTCCTGAGGAACTCGACGAGGAGGTATCTCATACAGGCTCGGGATATTCAGATGCGACGCATCAAATGTCCAACATGACTGGTCCCGCTTCAAATAACGAACAGCAGGAAAGTTATGGAGACGAAGAGGAAAGCATCAGCAACATTTTCAAGTCTTTGTCAGAAATTCAAACACGGCTTGCGAGCAAGGGAAAGCCAGTGGATCTTCCTGAAGGTGCCCTGTCCCAGAATGACATGGCAGCTAGGAACATGGCGAGGAAGAACCCAGGAGACATTTATGCCCCGATGAACTACCATCAGCCATTATCGATGCCAGTCAGTAGTAGCGGCGGAGGAGGCGATGGGTGGGGAAAGGAAGGAGTAGTTGAAGATGGTAAGTGCATACTTTTTCCCTACGGGCAAGTAACTTTGACGTTGCAGCAACAGGTTTCTCGATGACCAATCCTTTCTCATTGCATTTTTTGTTGAATCTGTTACATATACAGCGTCTGTGGATGGCAGCCAAGTCAGTAGCTTTGCTATGAGTGCCGCTCGGAATAGGCACCCACAGCAAGGTCAATGGATGGAACCTGTCGATGAAGACTAGATATTATGTATTCAGTCTTGCTTACAATATCTGTTTCGGGATTAGAGGCCATGTTCAAATAAAATGTTATTATGCCATCCCTTAGTAAATCACTCTTTTATGACTGTGCATTATAAGATAGAAACGACTACTAAATAGGTTGACATTGGATGAAAGAATGCGGATGTGTATTATTTGAAGTTGTTATTGTATTATTTGTTATGAACGTCTACTCAATATTATAATATAAAGAACCAACACGTTGGAAGGATTGCAACCGAATCACACGAGCAACGAGCTTCATGTTCGTAACCCTCAGAGCCATTTTCGCGGTTGCACAATCTCAACGTTGTCTCCTTTTTCGTCTTCTCAGCCTACAACTAATAAGCTTGGTCTTCTCATTGTGCCGTTATCAACCTAGTGCAAATGTCACTGACTTTCACTTACAGAATGAATGTCGGGTATGTCATTGTTGTGGATTGAGTGGCAGCCATTGTTGGCGCTGGTGAGTACATTGGGACCCTTTGCTACCTAGGCCAAGTGAACCTTTATTGCCGATCATTGCTAGGAGCAAGCACCATACACTGCCGCCACGCTGCCGCTCTGAACCATCTGAACGATGGTAGTATTACAGTTGTCGACGAACTGTCAGATTTTATCAAAGAATGGACCTCTGGCCGTGATGGCTTCCAACCTGAAAACTTTCCTTGGTGCTTTATTAGATCGCATTCCATCCTCCATCCTCCTCATAAAAAACGAAGGCATTCGTTGTAACATAGCGAACCAACCAAATCCTGGTGATCAACCATCTTGCAATCAAACCATGGCGAACAGAGAGGTAAGCCAACGAAGAGTCTGCCGTTTGGGCGACTGCTAAACGGGCTGTTTGAATGGATTGTTGGGTCAATTATTTTTTTCTGGTATCCTCATTGACTCTCTTTGTTGCATATTAATCGCACACCGACGCAGGCGACGGTGCCGGAATTCAAGCTGGTCCTTGTCGGCGATAAAGGAGTTGGCAAAACTAAATTCATGGAGAGTGACTCGACCGGAGAATCCCTGAAGTGGTACGACGCCACGGCCGAAGCCCAAGTCCACTCTGTCATTGTCAATACCGACAAAGGTCGCGTCAAATTCAACTACTGGGATCCTGCCGGGCAGGAAAAATTTGGCGGACTGCGAGATGAGTACTACAGCCAGGCAGATTGTGCCATAATCATGTTCGACGTCACCTCCCGCATCACATACAGGAACGTTCCCAACTGGCACCGTGATATTAATCGCGTCTGCGGAGACATTCCCATCGTCCTCGTGGGAAGCAAGACCGATGTAAAGGACCGCAAGGTAAAGAAGAAGCAAATCACTTTCCATCTAAAGAAGAACCTGCAATATTACGATCTTTCTGTCAAATCTTGCTACAACATTGAAAAGCCTCTGAGCTTTTTGGCAAAGGAGTTACCGAGCGTGCTCGTGCCAAGTCTGCAAGAACTGTGCAAACAGAAGCTACTCATGACTATGACAGTGGAAAATGCACTTGAAATATTCCATACTGCTGATAAACATTCTGATGCATCATTGAGGAAGGAAGCACTGGTTTTCATCTTTAAGAACTTCAAAGCCGTTTCCAAGACGGAGGCATTCAAGCACATGCCACGAGGATTGCTCTTTGAAATTATCGATAGCCACGTCGAAGAGTTGCCCTGATCTAGAGATAGCAGTTTGGATTGGGACATAATCCACCATACCATTCGCGTGGATTGTATGTTGGATGCAAGGACAGCTGCCTGTTATTTGTCAGTTCGAGATGGAGTTTGAATAATGTTCATGCTTTTGAATGGCAATTAGAGCCACGATGATTAATTGTATTGAATATCTCTCAGCTCTCAAGATGTATGTCTTTCTATCATGTCCGTGCTCTTTGTTGCTTTTCACACCACCTTTGATTGTATTTGTATCATATCTTAGTAGCTCAAGATGGTAACAACTACTAACTCCCCATGCAAGTCGCAAGATGAGTGAGACTATTACTTCACTCAGCTTGACGGCGCCTTCCTAGGTAGATCATCCCTCTGTGATGCTTTCGGTAGTAGCAGCAATACTGTGGTCACTTGCTGACCTCGAGGTAAACAAGGAGTGCGGAGAATACTCACAGCCAACATATGATTTGAATTTATTGAGCATGCCATTCTCCTGATGTTGTAGTCTGAAAATGCCTGTGAGCTGTGAGCTATCCTTCACATCATCTATCCAAGATATGTCACGAAGGTGAAATGATTCCATCTCAAACTTCTTCAGTTGCGTCCATGCAACACACACCCCATAGGTTAATGTGTGATGCACTAGACAATGTGCATGCTGAATGCGGAGTGTAACTGTAACTAGCCCATATTCATATTGCGTAGCCCCTAGCATGATCAAAGTTTTGGCGTAAATTGATTGGTCTGTAGGCAGCATTTCCATATAACCAATATGATTACCTCATGTTCAGCAGTTCAGCAAGGTTTGGAGTTTGGCGACATTGATGATTTGGTCAATAGGTAGAAGGCGTAGGAGCATGGCGTTTCAAAACAAGTGAAATATTTGCCATGGGTATGATCATGATTGTTCATAAGGTATCTGTCCACATAATCGTTCTCTTCTGTTCTAACAGTTGTTAGTGTTCCATCTAGATAATTGTTGATTTTTTCCAAGCTATTGCTTTGCGACTCACACAGCTTGACAAGTGTTGTTGTTTTGTCCCAAAAAATGGTTCAGAGTCCTTGGCAAGAAATAATGGATGCATTGCATTGCGGTGTCATAGCAAATTAGAAATTAGAAGCTTCGCGATCCAGCGTCACCGCCGTTGCCGTTTCATCTGTCGGAGCCTTCGTCGAGGCCGAACGAGAGCTCGGCCTGCATGGTAGTCAACTTCCCGGATATCATAGTCCATAGCTAATAGGCGTTGCATAGCTCGACCACCATCAGGTAAGCAAGAGCAAACAGCAAAAGGCAAAAGTTGCTGCAGTGCTTTATCTTTATGTAGATAGTTGAGTGAGTACCCATGGCATCCTAGTAAAGTCCGCTAACAAACGCTACGATATGGGGTTCATCTTTTTGGTGCTGTGGTGGTGCCAACCACTGTAGTAGATTTGCTTTAAAACATAGGGGTGCTCTATGCAGTTTCCAAAACCACTATAGTGCATATTTCTTTGCCAAAAAAGC
>JALLOX010000351.1:0-12299 GCA_036939695.1 Thalassiosira ordinaria | reverse complement strand
GGTGAACTCATCATGTTGAGAAAAGGAATGCCTTGACGTTGACAGTTAACAGGTGCCTACCTTTTGTATCGTCATTGGCCCACAGTTTCCTAAGAGTATGGGTTATCTTTCTGATCAGCTTAGCTTAGCATTGCATATGGCAAATATTACATAATGTCAATATTATTGTTTATTGCAAGTGGTAAAAAACATGTCAAAGTGAGACTCATTTGCCTAATATTCCACAACCTTCACAAATCAGCCAATACCAATAAAACTAGGCCAATCTTTTGTTTTGTGGAATCAATAAGTTCACTTTTGAAAAACATATTATGGTTCTGATTAATAGACAACCATCTTTAGTCATCTGCTGCAAAGTTTGTTCTCGTGCTAAGGGTATACAATCCCTTGTAGAAATATCACGTAAGTTGACAAAAAGTGGCAACTTAATTTAGTGTGATCTCCCACGATAGCCAAATGATAAAAAAGAGCCATGTCTGTCAGTTGGATCTTTGAGGCCTTTTGAGAAACATCACTTAGTCAAACTACTGATTCTCATTTTCAATTTTAGAACATGTTAAGAGCAACATTTTTTACCGATCGGAACTATTTTGGGCATTATGAAACGAAAACTTTTCAAATGCTAAATCTACCCCCCCCCCCACAGTCCAACATAGAGTTGTTCGAAAACGGGAGGGGGTATGTTACTTCCAATTTGCCAAAACAAAGCGTGCGGTTTGTATCCGTCTGTGACAACCGACAACAACAACATGAACAAAGACAACATCTCTGCAACACCATGACACCACGGCGGTCGCCGGTCCCCGTAGGACACCTTTCGCGGGGGGGCAGTGCTAATGGCATAAGAACAAAAATAACTGTAGCTTAATTTGTTGACTAAACACTAAACACCTAGTTTATCTAATTAATTGTGCATTCTTTAGCCACGACGACGGTGCCGTCGAAGAATGATTTTGATGACACCCACCGCCCGTCGAATACTGGCTGCTGCGCTGCTGCTCTTCCCCTTTTCTGATGGGGTGTGGTTCAATAATATTATAATGCCGTACATTCGTTCATAGCATGGAAATGGCGTCTGGTGGTGATCCGTGCGCAGCAGTAGGCATTGCCAATTGCGGACATCCTCGCCCGCCACCCGCCGCCCGCCGCCCAACACCAACATTCACAGCAAAGTCTTGCATTGAGCTCGAACAAAATGATGCAAGCCAATGCAGGCAAAAAAAATCAAATTGGCTGAAGTCGACCAAATCTTGCCGAGTTGTTTCTATTGTCAATCAGTGCTGGACTGATTAGATAATTTGGAGGTTGTTTGGTCTCATCGTTGGTCGTCGGGCGGTTGTGGGTTGTGTGTGGTTGTGGTGGTTCGTTCCTAAATGTTACGATTGTTGCAAAAATTTGCTCTTAACCCTCATGGGATTGCATCGTAGCTAGTAGATAGTGGGACGCCTTCAATGTTTCGAGATTGGATTGGTGGCAGTGGTAGATGGTAGGTGGGACTCCTGTGGGGGGTTCAAGTCATTGGTATCATACAAAATGTGTGGTAGTGTAGCCATTTAAGAACTCTGGTGAATTGCAGAGAGCTTGGTGAGATTAATGTATGATTGGCTTGGAGCTATTTCTTTACCTTTTATGTTCATTAAATATAATATCCTCACAGTGCACAGTAACTTTGGCATGTAGTGTACCTCCGGGTGGAGGGCTAGAGAAAGGTAAGAAAAGTAGCAAATTTTGGTGTTCTGGGGATTTGGAGTCCGATGCACTCACACAAAATGATGGTTCTTGGCTGTTTCTAGGAGTTAGAAACTCATTTTTTGTTAGATTTGAAGCTAATAACAAGCTCTACTCATTAAGCTCATCTCTGCATGAAATATCGTTTCTCTTACCGAACTGCAAATTCTATTCTTCGTCAATGCAGCTTTGGGTCGCCTNAAATCTTGTATTGAGCTCGAAAAAAAAATGATGCAGGCCAATGCAGGCGAAAAAAATCAAATCGGCTGTAGTCAACCAAATCTTGCCGGAGTTGTTTCTATTGGCAATCAGTGCTGCACTGATTGAATAATTCGGAGGTTGTTTGGTCTCATCGTCGGTCGTCGGGCGGTTGTGGGTTGTGTGCGGTTGCGGCGGTTCGTTCCTAAAAGTTACGATTGTTACAAAAATTCGCTCTTAAGTCTGTCGCTGAAGCAAGATCTCCTTGTCCCCTTCAGCTCTTGGCTGCCGGTTTTACCTCATCCTGATGCAGGCAGACGCAATGAACCACAACCCACAACAACCACACCATAATAACAGCAACCACTGCATCAAATCAACCGAATGACTACCAACTAGAGATTGAGAAGTTAGCCGGGGAAGAATGTGCGCCAATAGACTTTATTGCCGTGCTTTCATTTGAGCTTGATGGACTTGGACATTGTTGGCAATGTGTGTGCGCTCTATCAACAACCCGCATTCTGTGATGTGGTAAGCAGGTGGTCAGAAAGCCCACACAGCAGCCCCCGTTCTGAAAATGAGGTCATTCTGTGTAGAGGGCAATGGTCGTGGAAAGATATGCCTCGGGGGGGGGGGGGGGGCTTTGTGTGAGAAGCAGTGAACAGATGTCACTACTGGCTGAAATCAGCTAAGTAGGGTGACATGGTGATGGCTGAATTCTCCAGGGGAGCCAAAAGCTGCAGAGGCCAAGGGCCTAAGAAATGGATACAAGTGCATGGTGCAACGATTTGCGTGTGCCGCTGAAACCGGATTGTGATTACGATGTGGTTTTTATCTACTTTACGCGCAAACCAGTGCAAGGACAACAACACCCCCCATCCTAGCCGCTGAAAGAAGGAGCAAGAGGAAAGGGAAGAGGCTCTCTCAATTTCTTGAATTTGAAGCAATCCCAAAAATAAAGCAAGACCTTTGAAACCGCCAGGAAGATCTGCAATATCGCTAGATAGGCACCTTTGAAACCGCCAGGAAGATTATGCCAAAATATACAATAGCAAATGAAATGCCCCAAGTTGCTGGAGAGAGAAGCCAGGAGCCATGTGGATTGTACAGTGGAATGATAATCCACCCCCCATAAAATAGAATGCTGCCTCCATAAAAGATTGTGGAATAGCCACCCCCCATAATTGTAAAGATATGACACCCCCCATAAAAAGAAATCCGTATAAATCACACCCCCCATGAATATTGTAGAATATATTCCCCCCAAAGCATGGTGGGAATATTCTTCATCATTCCCCCCAGAAGAGAAGTAGCGTTGCCTGTGGCAGGGCCATCCCAAGCAGTGACGTCGGTGTCGGCGATGGATCCGCAGCGCGATGCGAGCGCAATCGGCCTCCCCATGCTGTTACTGGTTGGCAATTCTGGCAAGCTGGCGAAGCTGGGAGGTTGAAGGTGAGGGTGTGGGTAGAAGGGCCCCGAAAATAATGTGAAGACGGAGACGAGAGGAAGCAAGCGAACGGAGGTGCTGCCCGAAGAGGTGACACGCAAAGAGCGTTGGTGAAGGCCATGAAGCGATGGGCGAAGAACAAGCGGGAGCAAAAAGGAGAAGGCTGAAAAGTGGTGGAAAACAGCCGGTGGAGCGATGCTTTTTCATCCACATCATGCGCTCAGCGGCGACATGATGGCAGGACCTGGGCATCAACCAGGCAGACAACCCAGCCCCCCAGAGAAGAGGAGGGAGCACGAGGGCGCTCAGGAGCGCTCAGAGGAAGGTGACTCCGATATGGCGACGATGTAGTGGTACCGCCACCCATCAGAGCCGTAGTAAGGCTCATAACCTTCAAGTGCATGGTGCAACGATCTGCGTGTGCCGCTGAAACCGGATTGTGATTACGATGTGGTTTTTAGCTACTTTACGCGCACACCAGTGCGAGGACAACAACAATGGAGGGCAGAAAACCCCCTCTGGTCTGCATGTGAGTCAAATACAGGCCGGTTCGCCGTGTATCTGGTAACTTGCCGTTTTGTGACAAGACAATCTATGCTAGCTATTGCGTGGATTCTCAACCTTCATGATGACTTCTGAGCTTGATACCAAAGAAATGTAAAAACAGTCTTTTGCTTGTACCCTCTCGCAGCCTTATCCCCAAAATTTTTCCTCCTCCCCCCCCCAGCCAGATTCACACACACATTTCGAGCACTGGCATGAGTTTTTGGCAACGTATTCCCCATTTTCGATTTCTAGCAGGAAGGTCTCCAGCTCAGACAATCAATATTATTGTGCAGTGACAAATTATGTAGCGACTGTTAGATTCTACTTTTGCTCACAAACCCAGGAGAGTATCCGTGACTACTTTTCATCAAACCCCCAGCTAAACCCTTTTTCCCCTCATGAGTTGTTGTATTGGTTGCTGCTCATTGCGCCATTCAGTCCAAACCCCATCAAACTAATAGCTTCAATATCAACTTCATCATTGGTGTTGCTGCTTCCAAACATATTCATGCCTAAGCCATCAAACATTCCAGGAAGGATGTTGTCAATGCCCTGGTCTTCCTCCGCATCCTCATCACCCACAAGTTCAAAGAGACGACCGCGATGACCTCTTCCGCTGTATCCTCCAGCAGCTCCAGCTCCAGCTTCAGCTGCAGAATCATTACCGCCCCATGGATTGGATGATAGTGTTGCTTCCTGATAAGCAGGAGCAGCAGCAGCATACTGTTGATGTTGGGGCATAGGAGAGAAAGATGGCGCCTCATATTGAGCTTCGCCACCTGACATTCCAGAATAGTTCGATATCATGGGGGCACTATTACCCATTCCAATGTCAGATCTCATAGAACGCCGAATAATATCCATGGCGGTAGGGTGGGTTGGAAAACGTAACTTGCCCGCCTCATTCTGTAAAAGGAGGAACATGCTACTCGTCTTGGAAAAGATGCTGCTTCCAGCTGGAATCACTTCGATAAATGAAATGAAACCTTTCATCTCCCCACACAAACGTGGGTCGAGCGCCCTCAGGTCTTCTGTGGAAAGAGTTGCGTTGGCATTGGCATTGACAAAGCATTCTGATGATAGGACTACGCCAAATGAAAGAGGCAGGTTGGACAATGACTCTGACATGTCGACCATCTTACGAATGCACTGAGATGATGTGGCATTTTCAGGGGGCGCAACAACAACCACAGCTCCACCAGCACGATTCAAAATTGACTCGCCCCCTCCTTTTTCTTTTCCAAATGGAGGGAGGCCGCCAAAGGCAGTGTCAACGTCTGGGAACATGGCGCAGAAGTAATTGTTGCCGTAAACTGAGACTGAGTCACTCCAAGTCTCAAGTGATGCACTGAGACCCTTTGTGAGACAATCCATGGTTTGCAATGGTAGATGGCAAACCATGTCAGTCTGATCAGCTATGGCACTCATGATTTCATGACGACGCACAGCAGAGAAAATTGCGGACATCAACCTGCTTCGATCACCAACATAACGGCGTGCCAATGAATTAAACACCACAAAGGGAATCGACAGGCGACTCTTTCCAGACCATTCAATAACAACATTATTACCGTCTTCCATCCCAGCCACATTGATGTCGGAATCGGACCAGTTACCTGGTACCTGCCTTTCACACTTTGAGCGAAAGTCCACAACTTCCTTCGCCATGGAGGTGCAAATCTCTGACATGGCAGCTCCAGCATCCCTAAGGACTTCAATGCTAGGAATATTCATGCTGTACCTAGAATCCGTTTCAGCTGGGCGCCTACTCTCAGAAATGAATTGCCTTTGGAGGAATTCTTTTAGATAGGCCTCATCATCCCAGCTGGGGATTACAGGGTCCAGGAAGGATTCTGAACCATGTGATGCACGAATGATCCAGCGGTAGAGGACCACACGGAGAGTACGTTCATCAATGACCCGTAGGGGATTGTTCGGGGAGGAGCGTGCCTCAGAACAGTGACGAAAAATTTCATTCAGTTTCTCCAATCGATAGATGGATACAGAGGGAAGTTCAACAGGTACGGAGGGCGCCATGGGTTGAGCCACCGGTGCAGCTGTCACTGGAGAGGACACGGCTGAGGCTGGTCCAGCTCCCACTGGGGTACTGGACGGAGGAGGTGTAACGCTTGAAGAAGACCCTTGGGCCTCATTACTACCCTTGTTAGCTTGAGCAGAGGAAGATGAATCAAAGTCCAAAAAGCCAAGAACATCGTTTGCCATGTTTGCTAGTTGATCATCCACAGACACCTTTGGACTGGTGGCCTCAAATTGCGGCTGGGGTGTAGTCTGAGCCGAAGTTGAAACAGGTCCAGGAGCTGTTGCATTTGCGGAAGGCAATTGTCCCTTCTGCCCAGGTGTGGGAGTAGCAGGGAGGCTATCTGCAGTTGAATTGGCAGTAGACTGGGTGCTTTCATCCGAGCGCGCAGGAGCTGTAGCAGCATGCTTGGCTTTGCCAGATGGACTCACAGAGTCTGGGCGAGTCGCCGATGGAGACTTGTTCTTAGGAGTGGGCGCAGAACTGCTGCCACCAGTCGTCTTCTTACCAATTGGCTTTTCCTTGTTCACATGGGAGGATGCTGCAGCCGGATCTTTGTGCTGCTTAGATGATTGACCCTTCTTATTTGTCGCATGAGTAGATGATGATGGCTGTTGAGATGGAGCCTTACTCTCCCATCCACGTTTGTTTTTCGCCGGTGTGGCACCCTTTTGGGCATTGTGTTTGGATTGTTGCTGCGCTGGCACCTTGGGGGTGTCACCAGGGATCCTTTTTGGTTGTATAGGATTGTCGCCCGGAATCTTCCTTGGCTGAATGGGGTTATCTCCTGGGATCTTCCTGGGCTGTATGGGGTTATCGCCAGGTATTTTCTTTGGTTGCACGGGGTTGTCACCAGGTATCTTTCTGTTGGCCCCACCTTGTCCCTTAGTTGGGTTATGATTTGCCTTGTGACGAGCATGATTGTTGGCAGCTAAGGACGATTTCTTTGTAGCAGACTCAGCCTTCCCGGACAGTGAAACCTCACGGGCTTTCCTTGGCTTGGCATCCTTATCCTTGCCCTCTGCCCACTTGAGATTCAATTTCGCTTCCGCTGCTGCCTTTTTGTTTGATGGAGACGGTAGAGTGACTTCTTTATGACCAGACTTTTTACCCGTTGGGCTTTTCAAAGAATTTTCCTGCTTCTTCTGTTTCTGTGTCTGGATAACGGTTTGCGATGTGAGCTCCACGACCTTTTCTCTCTTCACTGGAGATGCATCCTTTTTCGTCTTTGGTGAAGCCTCTTGAGCAAGGGCTGCAGCAGCGGCTGCCGCTTCTTCCTTTGCCTTTGATTCCTTCTCTTTCTGAAGCTCCTCCTCTTTCGCCTTTTCTGCCTTCTGCTGTCGTTCCTTCTCCTTCTTTTTCCTCTTCTTCTTGCTGTTCTTACTGCTTCCTCCCTCTGATGCAGCAATCGCAGCCATGGTCTTGGCATTCTCTTCCGCCTCTAGCTCTTGCAACAATGCTTCCTCTGCCGCGCGTGCCTCCGCCTCCTGCTTGGCAATGGACTTAGGTGACAACTTTTTCTTCTTCTTCTTGGATCCCGCCGTTAGTGGCGATGACCCAACGCTGTCAGCATCATCGTGGAGGGCGCGACCAGTGCCATTCTCAGGCTCGGTATCACTCTCCCCCTGGTCACTGTCGTCACAGTAGGGCCCGGTACCATCACGTTGCATCTGCTTCAAACGCAAATTGATCAAGAGACGGGCACGCTGAACTTTCTTCCTATCACGTGAACAACGGGGAATGCTTGCGCTGTAATCCGTCACCATTTCCACAGCTGCATCAATCATATTTTGCTCTACCAAAATAGAAAGGGCAGTATCCCCTTTCTTCGTGGTGACAGTGTGATCAGCCCCATGGCGCAAAAGTAGCATAACTGTATCTGGCAATCCCTTGGTTGCAGCCTGAAGCAAAGCAGATAGGGTTGGATCGTCTTCCTCAGTTGGCGCACCCTCCTCAAGCAACAGACGCACCACCTCATCATGGCCCTTGTATGCAGCAATGCTCAATGGGCTCCATCCGGTATCCGTACACTTACAAGGATCAGCTCCATAGCGCAAAAGTGCCTCAACAGCCTCACTCTGCCCGTGGTTTGCAGCAGTCAACAAAGGTGTCTCCCTCCATTTGTTCAAGGCATGAACATCCGCATTTCCCTCAAGCAACTGAGCTACAGCAGAAGTATGTCCAGGTTTGCTCCCCGCACAAGCCTTGTGCAAGGGGGTGGACAGATCCTCCGTCACGCGGCAGTTGACAGGGGCCTGCGCCGCCAGCAATAGACCACAGATATCATCATAGCCCTTATGGGCGGCAAATGTCAACGCGGACCAACCCGCCTCACTGCACAAGGACGGGTCAGCACCCGACTGCAAAAGACGTTTCACAGCCTCCACATGTCCATTATTCGCGGCAATAAGCAACGGCGTCTCCCTCCATTTATTACAGGCATTCACATCTGCTCCCCTCTCCAACAAAAGGTCAAGCACCTCCAAACTCCCCGGCGAAATGGGACCCGGCGCCGCCGAGTTGGAATTGGTCGGTGTGGAACTACTCGAACTGCTCCCGTGTCCCCCATCCCCGTGATTGTTCGCGGAACATGCCGTGTGAAGAGGCGTGTACAAATCATCCTTGAACTGACAATTCACCCGTGCCTCCTGCCCCAGACACACCTTGACGGCATCGGCATTCCCCTCCTCGACCGCACACTTGAGATAGAGCTCGGCATCCTCCGGGTCAATCTGAACGCTGCTACTTTTCACAGTCACCGACGCCCTTACAGTTAGTGTATTCTTATTCACATACCCCTCCTGCTGAATACGATCCGACGTAATAAACTGACTCCACCCCCAATCAATCGCCTTGGGACAAAGCTTGAACGTTTTGTCCGGATTGCGCTTCGCATACCCCAAGCTCTGTCCCTGCGGATGTTCCAACGTCAGCACGTAACTCACCGCCTTGTTCCACCCGAACGGCAGTTCCTCCGCATCGGCCACCTGCAAAAACAGGCTGAGGTGGTGATTCGACGCACGGCCGTTCCCATTGACGTAAATAATGAGACGCCATTTGTTTCCGTGAGAGTCGGTAGTGATGCTGGAATACTCGGCCTTCTTACATCCCGAATCACGCTTTTGGGAGTAGTTGGATATGGTGTGTGTGAACTCGCACGTGGAGGTTTGGGATTGGGGTTGCCAGTGTGGGATGGGGAGGGGGGGTTGTTGTTGAGGTTGTTGTTGTCCTTGACCATTATTATTACTGCCCCCTACGTTTGTTAGGGATGTGGAGCTCTCCCCCGTGCCATGGTGATCATTGGTGGGGGAGATGGGACCACCTCCGCCGCCGAGAGGGGCAGGAGGGTGAGTGGCCACTGTGAGGGAGCCATTGTTGTGGTCCATCATGGGAGAGGCTGCTGTTGGAGGGATGCCGGCAGTGGCGGGGGGAGCAATGCCCTGGGCGCCCACTCCGGGGGCGAACCCCTTGCCAAAATTCAGGGCGGCCGTGGCTGTCTGTGGAGCCACGGAGGATCCCGGCGGGGGAGGGTGGTGATGGCTCCCCCCTCCTCCTACTCCTCCTCCCAAGCCTCCTCCTCCCCCTGACATCGAAGACGACGAGGATGCCGCCGCCGTGGTATTTGACGTAAATTGAAAAATAGGAGAGGCAGGTGCCGGAGCCGAAGACGACTGCGTGGAAGTGGAGATGGTCGCCATGGTTTTAGTGGTGGTCCCATCCGGAGCCGTGACGTAGGACTCGCCATTCGGATAGACATCAATCCTCGTGACATTTCCCCCGCCTCCTCCTCCTCCCGTGGCATTGCCGCTCCGATCGCGCTTCATCTTTTTCGATTTTTCGGAAGTGGGCGGCCATATCCCCGATGGACCCGTTTTGGTGGGGAAGCTCATCGTCACGGGTGGCGGAGGGTGCTGACCGCCGCCAACTATTCCCACCCCTCCGGCCGAGGCGAGGGAGGGGAAGAGCGGAGGCGGGGCGGCAGCCCCCATGGAAGCGGAAGCAGCACCAGCACTGCTACCCGCCATCATGGCTCCCCCAATGCCCTCCTGCTGCGGTGGTAGGCCACCCATGCCACCCAACCCTCCGCCACCGTCATCATAGTCGAACGCGGACGTCGACGCGGGACCACCGTCTGTGAGACCATTCCGGGCGCAGAATTCCGATGCCGATCCCAGTGATGCTGCCGCGGCCATTTCTTCCGGTGTCATTGTCACCCGTGTGGCATATTCTCCATCACCGTCGTCGTCTTCGTCGTCATCGTCATCGTAGTGATCCACTGCCGAATCCGACGGTTCCATGTCGTCTCCGTCGTCGTCGTCGTAGCCATCCGCAGAGGATGACATTGGCGTAGCCGCTGCCGCCGGCGCGTCGTCGGCTGTCGACTCCGCGCTAGCGGCGGGTGCCCTGGACCTCCAGAGAACCATGATGTTGTTGTTCTAATATCACTTTTCCGCCACTACCTATTGAATTGTCAGAGTAACGCCGTCTTTGGCTTTGGATTTTCAAAATTCTCGAGGAGTTTGTTGTTTTTGATGGTGATGGCGCTGGCGCCACCGGATGGACACCGCCATTATCGTCAGCAAGGCGTCGAGCCTTCGTCTGTCGTGGAAAATTACCTTTCTGTTGCAGGCGTTGTAAAAGATATGTCATAAAGACAGTAAATTATTAGTCATTTAGAGCTATTATATCATGAAAATAATATGTAATTGCAGTTTCATGAGGGAAATAGACGTCCTTTTGATGAGTTTAGCTAAATCCATTTCATATTTCCAAAAAACAGAAAGGTAATCGACCATGAACTGAGCACAACAACAGAACAAACAACAACCACACGATAACAAGACCCCATCCCACACAGCTCCCACATCCCACATCCCACCGGAACCTCTGGGCGGAGTCAGCTGACGGTAGAAGCAGAAATGCCACTGTCGCGGCGATCGAAGTCGATGTTCCCATGGGGTAATAAAAAAATGGTACCATACCCAAGTAAGTAGTATGGTATGGTCAAGAATGGGGCGCCGATGGCATCATCCTCTATCCTCCATAGAAATCGATGTCAAGCCGAAGATGATGAGGCAATAAAAAAAATAATACCCAAGGAGATGAAGTAACTGGTGGTATATGTTCATGAGAATTTCTTCCACTCATACTCTCTAGAGGGCAGGGGTATCTGTACTCTGTAGGTACACTGATGAAAACAAAGCAATTGACAACAAAATTTTAAATAATTTCCAATAGGCTAGAGCATGAATCATGAATCAATGCTCTATACAATATGCCTCTCAAAGTGATGGGCTAGAATAGTTTTGGATTGACAATGGTGTATCAACAGACAGAGCCATATAATGTACACAAAGGCTTCCATAACTGTAACTGTGTGCTCCAAATGTTCATGCTAAGTCGGTTGTTTCTGGTAGATTTCAATTACCTACTTTCATTGCCCAGTCATGCCTAAGCATAGAAAAAATGAAACACGACAATAAGTGAAAGTCTGCCTGAATGAATGTTTTACCATTGAGCTAACTGGGTAGTCAACATAATATGAATATGATAACATGAAGAGATAAATATCTCAAATAATTCTGCAATAACTTCGTAAATATAACATGAGTTGGGCAAAGTTGGGAAATACTTTTATTTGTGGGTTTCTCTATTGTAATGCAGAGAAGACATTGGTGTTATGTGACAAATATACCTGCAGTGTGATCTTGTGCTCATGGATGGGTTCCTTTCCTTTTGTCAAACATTGCCAATAAAGACATGATTAAGAATGAATTGTTTTCTGGCCTCTGATTAATCATATGCCCAAGCTGAAACTATCTCACAAATGGTTTAAGACAGTCTATTAGTTTTTGCTACCTGCTACTGTGGGATGAGGGATGAGTGACTTTCAGCTATTGCTTATCTTTCTGCCTTTAATGATGTCAATGACTCGGCTGTTTCATTTTGAGGCAGATGACATTCATCATTTGTCTTTGATAGTGCAGATTTGGTTGCCAGAAGCCAAAACTGGCAACAGTCTTATGTGAATACCTGTGGTAGTTAATTCGTTCTCTACTTAAGTCTATTTATATTATTGGTTGCCAGAAGCCAAAACATTTTGAACAGTTAGAGGAAATGCATCAACTTTCTTCCTCAAAAAATAACAATACCATATTTGTGCACCAGCCTTGTGCTTTTGCTTTAATTTTAGGAGCTGAGTTTATGGTGTAATGTTCAAAGTTTGAATGCCACTATACTAGCTATAAGCTTGCCTTTATAAAAAAAGTATATTTAAACATTATTAGTAACTGAAACTTCATTAGGTTCATGTTGATATTCTACATTCCATCTCATGCACCA
>JALLOX010000350.1:0-15047 GCA_036939695.1 Thalassiosira ordinaria | reverse complement strand
GTACTTTTGTGCAGGAGGGGTGAAGTTTTGGACGACGTCCGTATGTCGGTGGACCACACAGGCTTGAAACCAGTCATAAAAGAAAAGGATATAGTCATCTAGCTATTGCTACTTTTCATGCTTGTCAATTTATTCTACAAGGATGTGCACCTCTTTCCTTGCTGATCTCTGTAGGAGGGCTTCCGGCTCCTGTCCCAGTCCTGAAACCTTTCATTACTTTCCGCTCGCGCTGACTATTGGTTGTCAAAACAATTTCGACAATCAACCTTCTGTCGGAATCAAACTGATTGACCTGTCATAACCCATTCTTGTATCAAGAGATTAGTGACCTTTCAAGAGGAGGAGAGATGTGGAAGAATTCAGAGATACACAGTTCTTCTCTATCATGCCCTTATCTCCACCACACATCCATTTAAATGAAATAGACAATATCAACATACCTCAAATTGGACAAAATAAAAACTATCACCAACTCAGACCTCACTAGGCATTCTAAGTATTTACTGTGCTGATTGTCTATTCACATCAGAAACGGATCAGGAGATCCGCTCCCTATACCCAAGGGCAAGAGAATACCAAAACACTTACGGCAGGGTCTTCATGACGCTGCGAACTACATCCATGATCCTGGCGGAGCGCCCTGAAGCAACCCTAAAAACAAATCCCAAAGCTAAAAATCCTAATCCCAATACAACAAATTCCAACAGCAAAGGCATCCAGCATAATCCCGCAAAGCCAACAAATCCAATATTAAGACTGACATCCGCATCTGTGAGGCATGGTCCAAGCAGTCTGGGTGAGTGCTCGGCTTCCCCGTATCCAAGAAAAGAACAATCCAACTTTGCCCATAAGAAGGTCAATGGCGGGCAACCCAAGGAAAGAAAATCAGTTGTTGTATACGTATCGATGGAGGACCGTCGGAAGTGAGGTGCTTGACGGAAGTGGTAGAACAAAATGCATCCAACCAACCCTTCTCAAAAGCTGAGTCAAATATAAAGTTGACCATTTAGGAACCATCAGAGGACAAACTTGTTTTGTTGCTCCTTTCAGTGGGAAAGGCATGAAAATGATGAGCTGCAGACATTGAAGATTATTGACAGTTACAAGACAAAGTTCTTAGAGTTCAGGCTTTTGGGTGAAAATAGGAAATTGTGTTTCTGTAACGAATGTTCAACGTTGCTTTATGATCATTGGCTTTACCCTAACTTCAGTGATGCAATTAGTAGAAATGAAGCAACATGAAATATCCCAAGTTGTTGTAGACTCTCATGCCAACAGCCTTATCTAAGGATATTTGAAGAATCACTATCAGTTTCATTAATTCTCAAAAAATATGTACCCTAGTGCGCACCATCTCTAGGCACTTTTTGTTCAGCTGAGAGAAGCATAGGCATGCCATCCTGACATTCTATAGGCTTGAGCGAGTTCTCCTCTTTGCCAACATAGAAGAGACTATTCGTTCAAGTCTGATGTATCCCAAACTGTGCGCAAATGCTAATCACTTTGTTGAATGCTCTGAATAGGCTGAAAGTATTTTGTAATTGGCTGCTGCCCATCGTCATATGGCGTGTAGTAGTAACTCTCCTCAATCTCCCACTCCTCCTCCTGTGTGAACCCGGGGCTAGTAACCCATCCATCCTGCCCACACCCATATACATTGTTGGGGCCGATATTCCTCTCTTCTGCAGAATCGGCAATCTGCCCGGGAACAATAGTATAGATTGTTTCTTTCTCTGGATCCTCCCTTGAAACAAAGGGGGGTGGGGGCACTTTGAACATGTCATGCAATTTGACCTTGCCAGAACCAGTAGAGGAACAGTCAGAATCCTCAGAAGAGCTATAACAAGGATCATCAATAAGATCAGCAGCTAAGCAGGGTGGCACATGATCAGAGTATATTGGCTTCTTGTAAACAAGTGTGACATCTGCTTCAAGAAATGATGCCGATTTTGCCATATCTACAGATGACTCGAATGCATCAACCAGCAAAGTTCCCATGGTATGTAGCATTTCAGCCTCGGCAAGAAGAAATGCATCATTCGTCATCTTATTTATTCCAGCCTGATAAGCTAGTGCGCGGATGATTCTGCGGCCAGATTCTGGTGGTAGCACATCGTAACAGAAATCATCTCCTGGCCAGTGCCACACAATGCCACTGGCAATCGAGCAGGAGCAATCCGAATTCTCGGGGTCTCCAATGTTTCCAATTTGTTCCTCTGAATCATTAGATGAACTATGAAAGGTGTAGTGGATGTTTCTGAATACAAATTGAATATCTTCATATTGCACTGTGGTCCTGTGATTATGGATGGCCATGAGTAATGCTTGACTCAATTTTTCCACCATGAATGCTTGCATCAATTCAGAAAGATAGTAAATTGTATCACCACGAAGCCTAAAATGTACTGCAGGCCCATCATTCAAATGAATCATGTGTGAAAGAAGATTAGAGCACAACGTGCGAAAGACTCCAGCTTCGTCATCATCATCGCCGTCGTTATCACCATCACCATTGTAATTATTTGCCTTGTCATCAGGATTCCCGGATAATTTACTGTGCTCCTCAATATTGGAAGTAGCTAGCACATCGAGGATATGGTTGAATGTAGTTTTTTGAAACCGTCTAATCTGCCTCAGACCATGCATCTCACGAGCTTCTTTGCGAGTTTTTGCAGATACACCTGGGTGATGTTCCCAAAATTCATTGTTTCTTGTTGATACACAATGAAACCTTTTGCAGACTCCTTCCAACAGTGTTACTTCAGATACGCGAACAAAATGGAGTATCTTTTCTAACAAACTGTCCGACATTCCCATCAATGTTGGAGATCTGCTTGTGATCAATAATAGATGATCAAACTTGGCAGGCACTGATTGCATCACCTCAAATTTGAGTTGCGCGCGGTCTACATTAGCGGCCACCACCGATTGCATCACCTCAAGTTCGAGCTGTGCATTGTCTGTCTCCTCAGCTTCTTCGAAAGAAGTATCACTTTCTTCGTCACTGTCTACGAGCTCGCCCTTCACGACGAATTCTCCCCAGCGTAGCGATGATTGCTCCTTCCAGGACACCCAACGACCTGCACCAACACTAGCAATATCATTGAGAGTTGATGTGGCTTTCTCTGCAGTGGCTTCACAAGATGAATCTTGAAGGCCAATAAAAAACAAAATCATCTCTTCCCATAAGTCGGCAGCTCGCTTGTTTGAACTTGAAATAGTCCTCATAACATGCGCCAGGTTCATCTGAGTGATGCAGTCATCAGTTGTCTTGATTACTTTGGCCAATCTCGGGAGCACTCCAGAATCAATGATATTTTGAATAGGAGGACTGTCACTCTCTATCATTTGACGGAGAATAGCTGAGCAGTTTGCCAACACACAAGTCCCATCAGGAGATTGTATGAATCGTACAAGATGATGAAGGGGTAGAGTCTGCTTTATAGCAGTCAAGATTGTCAGACATTTTTCGACAACATGATCACAGCCTCGTGATTCGATGACGTAAGCCAAATTCTCAGCAATTCCTCCTGTATCTGAAGCTTTTTTTATGTATTCATCATTCCCAGCCGTGACAATGATGCTAAGAGATGTTACTGAATCAATGGCAACGGATTCCTTGGAGGAGCGCAATAGTCGACTGAATGAGGAGATGGCCCCAGCGTCAACGATCAAGTTTCTGTGGTGCTCAGTACCTCGAATGAGGATGTTTTTGAGGATGGAACTTGCGTCCGCGTGAAATTTTCCACACCGGAAGTCCAAATACTGGACTATGCTGGGGATGGCATCTGCAATGGCAGGAAGGATCATTTGGTTGACTTGGTCAATCTCTTTAGCATCTGCATCAGCAATGACTTTGTGGTCGATTGGAGGTCCAACTTCAATCTCTTCCATGAATCGGCGGATGAGATATAAACAATCACTTTGGAGAATGAGGTACTCAGTATCGCCATTATTCAAAATATGGGCATGAATCAAAACCCATGCGATCTGTTTCGCATGCAACACCATCTCTATCAAGGGCCTTTCAAAATCCTCCCTAGCTATATCAAACCCGATTGTATCCTTCAAATAATCGATTGACACATGTGAAACATAGCATCTGTTGTATGGGAGGGGCGGAGCGTTGCCATCTTTGGCTAAGGATATCTTGATCGCGGCTATAACTTTCTGAGTTGAAAAGTTTTTGACGTCCAAATCAGCATATCTGATGATTCTTTCAATCTCGCCCAGATCCTCGTAGCTGTGTTTGACAATGTAAAGTGGCTCTCCTGCAATAGCATCGATTTTATACCGCCTGGCCTTACCCAACAGTCCTAGAAGGCGTTCTTCTGAACGAAGCAATTTATGCCCACCAGGTCGGCTCTCGATTATGGATTCCAACTGAGCTTGCTCAAGGCAAACATCTAGGCCGAAGGGCCTACCCGAGAGAGCCCTGCTTGAGGAGGATCCTCTGCATTCAAAGGAAAGAACAGACTCCAGAGGAAAGCTCCTAGCAGCTTCTGAACATGTTTCACAGTGTCCCATACGGCTCCTGAAGCCTCCGCGGTCGACAGCGTCTGGACAGCAGAGTCCCGATATCTTGAGACGTTTTGACAATGCCCCACAACGAAAGCCGGCCGATATGCTATCAATGAATTGGAGCAGTCTCTCGCGGTCTCCATCTACCCAAACTCTCCAGTCATGATGGTGTTCTAACTACGNGCTAAAATGAGAAAGATACGGAACCACCCTATTTTTTGTCTCCCAGTCAATGGTGACCTCTCTCATCTCGTCAATTGTCCCTTCTTCTTCGATGTTCTCGCGAAGCAGAGAATTGATATGAACCTCCCTGACATCTCGGAATCGAGATACCACGGCCAGATTGAGTTGCCACGATGTGTCAATGCGCAGTCTCGTCAGAAGTTTACAGCTATCATGTAGCATCGAACGGCAGGTAGCCGCGCACGACAGAACGGTCTCGAATGGAACATCTGAGTAGGGGTGAGATCGTAAATTCAAAGGCAAAGAGAAAATAAAATAAACAGAAGTTCGACTCACATGCCATCACCGCTGCCCAAACTTCAGGAGGCAAAGGAAGCTGTTCGCCCCCGCCGTCATTGTCGCCATCCGATCCCGATCGATGGCGTTTCGCCGCACGCTCAGCGGAGTCCAACCCACGCCCACGGCATGATCCATCATCAATTGTTGACATCATTTCGCGTAGCCACGAACTCTTTAGAGGATAATGTGGTAAGAAGTAGAAAGTGGGACGAATACCAATGGGTTCTATCCTTTTTGCCAGCAGTCTGCCTCTTCTGTTGTGGTGATGGCAATAAAATTAATTGGCAATGACGCCATGGCGATGGCTTCCATCTTCCATCCGTCGCGTCGCACGTAGGTATCTATTGATAGAGGATACCGTCCACAGCGGAATCAATACTCTTCGCATGTACGAAGATCTTTTCATTAGAAAACATGCTGATCATCATGTTATTAACTGAAAACCTAGTCATGTTTCCAAGGCAGAATCTGAGACCCAGTCATGTCTTGATAAAGGTCGTCGTGTTTTCTAAAGTCCGTCATGTCTTTGTAGGCTGCTGTGGCATACATTGTCCCAATTCCCACGCAGCTCATAGCGGTCAGCCGTCAACCTTTGGAAACGTAAGCAGTCACGTTTTGAAGCAAAAACCTAGTCATGTTTCCAAAGCCAGTTTCCAAACCTAGTCATGTTTTGATCGCAAATTCACGTTTTCTATACCAATTAGGGTAGATCTTTCATTGAACGCAGCAGCTCCTGTTTGACAATGTGCAGGCAATAAGCGACCGGACTACTCAATGGCAGAGAAGGAAATAATAACCGTCAATTAGAAGTTGCTGTCCATCCTGGCGCCACAATTGAGGCGGCACGATGACGGATGTCATGGTGATTATGCTATGCTTTTGCTTGCTTTTCAGCGGAAATGGAGAAGGCCGCTGAGCACAAAGATCACAAAATCGGCAACGTAAAAACACTACGTACAGAATTAGTACGGTTTGAGGGGAGGCCGCCCACTTATGCAAGGAGAATACCTGTCATGCCTTCTGGTGTTTGTGCCAGTTATTTTCCTTGTCGGGTCTTCCCCATCTGCCTTTGTAGCTCAGTGAGCTGCTGTCATTGCTAGCCCTAACTCTTCTTATTGGGGTGCCGCTGCTGTTGGCAGTTGAACTCCAACAGAAAAGAGCCCACTTTGTTGTTGATTGCTATTGATGACCTATTGTAGCTGGTGTCGAGCCTATGCTTCATGTGCCACTGCCTTGAATTGGGTAGAGCTGATCTATTGTTGTTGACCTTGTTGGTACTATCATATGGTGTTGCTGTTGTTTGCAACAAGCTGCTGCAATAAATCTTGCTGATGATTTAATACCTTGACTCTGCTTTGATGATGCTGTTGTTTTAGATTGACCGTTGTTAGGATTTGAAGATGGATTCGAAGGATTGATGTGGGCGGGTAGAGTCACTCAATTCTTTTGCAATGTTCTAATTGCTCGTCATACTGTAAAGGCCAAACTGGTACTGCCAAACTAGAATGGAAACTTGGCCCCAAAAGCACGGTGAGCAGCATTAATCAGTGTAGAGTGACAACTGAAGGAGGCTATATGCGTGCTGTGCCGCACAGGGTTTCCAACAGCCGACCAAATCAACTCTCGCGGTTAAGAGAGTCTGAACTAGATTTGCTGGTTATAACCAAGGAACTAACCGGACCTGATGCAGGGCACCGTTTAGGATCTCATTCTAGTGCTCACTGATCTGGGCCTTATGCAGGGCAACTACAGCCTGAAGTCAATGATACGATTTCAATGCGTTGACTCCGTGCTACTGCATCTAATATCGGGCGAAACAAGGGTCCATGCGGACTTTCACCTCAGTATTCTTCGTAAATTGAATGCTTACTCGAACATATAAACATTATAAGCTCTATCATTGGCATATCGCATGATCTCCTCTTTTCCAACGTCGGTCGGTGGTCAACACGTGCTTGGTATTATTGTTCTTCTTGTCTTGAAGTGCTGACATGAACTTTCCTTTTGACGAGTTAGTGGGCCTGCTCCCTCCCCATGTGCTCACCATATTTCTGGATGTATCTGAAAGCATAACATCTTGTCATAGAGGATCCAATAGTGAGAGATTTAGGTAGACATGATAATCAGGAGTCCATAGTATATGGGACTCCCTCTCTTACTCTTCTGCCAACCATGACCTTGTAACATCCCTAGTAGTGTTCCCAGGGTCCTGGCAGTCCTGATGGATGGGCTCCTGTGAGCTCCCATCTCTTAGGTTATAGAGCCCCTATAATGCATCTGTGCGCATCAATTCCTCCCAAAAAGCATTCAACAGCAACAAAGATCTCCGCCGATCTCATCGAGATAGCGTCTATATCAATTCTTCCATTATTTTTTTCTAATGCACGGACACTACTTTCCTCCACGTGTCAGCCATCGCGTATCGAGCATCATACAAAAATTGTGTACCCACCTGTACCTACCAGTACCTACATACAACGTTTGAGCGCTGGCACTAAAAATTTCTCTCACATCTGACCTCGCTCTCCATCTCCATCAATTACTTCATAAAAATGGAGCCGGGGCCATCAATAATGGCCATTCCTCTCCCCTCAGACTTTAAAACAAGTTAACTTGGTTTTTTTGGGGCAACCCAAGTTTAAGTTTAAGTTAGGCCCGCTACTATGCAGTTTGAAATTCTCCGTCAATCCTCTATCAACTTGTGCAAATGGGGTATGATGGATTACTACACCCCCTTCTCCAATCTTGGCGGGTGCGCCAAGCTTATTGATGATGTCTTCCTTGGAATGGATGAGCACCAACTTCTTTTCAACACAACTCACCTCTGGGCTAAAGTATACTTCATGACAGCCATGGAAATTGCTCAGTCGGTACCACTTGATCTCTGTGACCCCCTGCCGTTCATTGTGGAATATTTGCTTGAACTTGCAACGGTACTTTAGGAAGAGTCACGGGTTGCCAATGGATCAAAAACGATTCCCTGTCATCCACCTCTAGCCACCTCTAGTCACTTGTAGCCGTTCCTAACCTCCTCTAGCTATCTCCAGCCACTTGTAACCGCTCTTAGCCAATCCTAGCCATCTCTACCCATCTCTAGCCGCTTGTAGCCATTCCTAACATTCTCTAGCCATGCTTAGCCATCTCTAGCCACTCTGAGCCAATCCGAGTCATCTCTAGCCATCCCTAGCTGCTTGTAGCTGTTCTTAACCATTTCCAGTAACTCGTAGTGATCTCTAGCCTCTAGCCACTCTGAGCCATCTCTAGCCATCTCTAACTATTTCAATAGCCGTTCCTAACCTTCTTTAGCCACTCTTAGCCATCTCTAGCCATTTGTAGCCGCTCTTAGCCAATCCTATCCAATCATGCTAATCCTAGCCATCTCTACACATCTCTAGCCGATTGCAGCCATTCCTAACCTTCTCTAGCTGTCTCTAGCCACTTGTAACCGCTCTTAGCCATCTCTAGCCATCTCTAGTAACTTGTAGCCATTTCTAACCTTCTCTATCCATTCTTAGCAATCTCTAGCCGTCTCTAGCCTCTCATAGCCATCTCTAGCTGCTCTTAGCCGTCTCTAGCCACTCTTAGCCAATCCTAGTCGTCTCTGCCCATCCCTAGCTGCCTGTAGCTGTTCTTAACCATTTGTAGTAGCTCGTAGCCATCTCTAGAGCCTCTAGCCGCTCTGAGCCAATCCTAGCCATCTCTAGCCATCTCTAGCCACCTGTAGCCGTTCATAACCTTCTTTAGCAACTCTTAGCCATCTCTAACCACTTGTAGCCGCTCTTAGCCAATCCTAGACAATCCTAGCCATCTCTAGCCACCTCTAGCCATCTCTAGTCACTTGTTGCAGTTCCTATCCTTCTCTAGTTGTCTCTAGCCACTTGTAGCCGCTCTTAGCCAATCCTAGCCATCTCTAACCATCTCTAGCCACTTGTAGCCATTCCTAACCTTCTTTAGCCATAAGCCATGCAAGTCCAAACCTTATGTCGCACAAAACAATTTTTGTGCTCGTCAGTGTGATATTGATGCTAGCAAAATTGATGAGATCAAAAATTCAGATGTTGGTAGAATGATGATAATAATCTCGTATATTTCATTTCTGGCCACCATTGGGTCTGGATGTCAACGTGGGAGCCAGTACCTATAAGCGCTTAGATTTTGCACTATACAAACTTGTTAGTAGTCCCAAAATAAAGACTCCCACGTTGACATTCAGACCCAACAGAGGCCACAAATGAATTCTACGTGCATTTTTTGCCCAGGTACTTAAAGGTCTTCCGTGGTTCTATTCATCATTCTACCAACATCTGAATTTTTGATCTCGTCGATTTTCTTAGCATTGATATCATGGCAACGAGTACAAAAAAATGTTTTGACATAAGACCGTCTGTGCATGGCTTATTCTTAGCAATCTCTAGCCGTCTCTAGCCTCTCATAGCCATCTCTAGCCACTCTTCTGCAAGATCCTGGATGCAATGGTACATAACGTACGTGCGCTATGCCATCGACCAGTCGGCAACCAGTTGGCAACTAGTCGGCGACCGGTCGGCGACCATCAACTACTGGTCGGTGACCGGTCGGCGACCAGTCAACGACCATCATCTACCAGTAGTTACGTAGGAATGAGTACTGGTAGCCGACTGGTCGCCGACCAGTCACCGACTGGTAGCCGACGACTGGTCGGTGACCAGTCGGCGACTTCAAGTACCTAGGTACATACAACGTATGTAGGTACATCCAGGATCTTGCTGCCATCTCTAGCCACTCATAGCCAATCCTAGTCGTCTCTACCCATCCCTAACTGCTTGTAGCTGTTCTTAACCATTTCTAGTAACGCATAGCCAACTCTAGAGCCTGCCGCTGTGAGCCAATCCTAGCCATCTCTAGCCATCTCTAACCACTTGTAGCCATTCTCTAGCCGCTTGTAGCCATTCCTAACCTTCTCTAGCCATTGTTAGCCATCTCTGGCCGTCTCTAGCAACTTGTAGCCATCTCAAGCCACTCTTAGCAGTCTCTAGCCACTCTTAGCCAATCCTAGTCATCTATAGCCATCCCTAGCCGCTTGTAGCTGTTCTTAACCATTTCTAGTAACTCAAAGCCATCTCTAGCCTTAAGCCGCTCTTAGCCAAACCTAGCCATTTATAGCCATTCCTAACCTTCTTTGGTCACTCTTAGCCGTCTCTAGCCACTTGTAGCCACTCTCAGCCAATCCTAGCCATCTCTACCCATCTCTAGCCACTTGTAGCCATTCCTAACTTTCTCTAGCCATTCTTTCTAAAATAATCTTGAAAAAAGGATGTAAAGCGTGTAGACTTTCTATTTTTATTGAGCTGTTGCCATCTCTAGCCACTCTTGGCTGTCTCTAGCCACTCTGAGCCAATCCTAGTCATCTCTAGCCATCCCTAGCTGCATGTAGCTGTTCTTAACCATATCTAGTAACTTGTAGCCATCTCTAGCCGTCTCTAGCCTCTCATAGCCATCTCTAGCCATCTCTAGCCACTTGTAGCCGTTCCTAACCTTCTTTAGCCACTCTTAGCCGTCTCTAGCCATTTTTCTATTCGCTCTTAGCCAATCCTAGCCATCTATAGCCTCCTCTAGTAACTTGTCACCGTTCTTAACCTTCTCTAGCCACTTTTAGCCGCTCTTAGCCAATCCTAGCCGGTTGCCAATGGATCAAAAATGATTCCCTATCATCCATCGCTACCCATCTCTAGCCGCTTGTAGCCATTCCTAACCTTCTTTAGCTGTCTCTAGTCACTTGTAACCGCTCTTAGCCAATCCTAGCCATCTCCACCCATCTCTAACCATCTCTAACTGCGTGTAGCCATTCCGAACCTTCTCTAGCCATTCTTAGCCATCTCTAGTCATCTCTAGCCGATCTTAGCCATCTCTAGCCACTCTGAGCCAATCCTAGTCATCTCTAGCCATCTGTAGCTGCGTGTAGCTGTTTATAACCATTTCTAGTAACTTGTAGCCATCTCTAGCCTCTAGCCGCTATGAGCCAATCCTAGCCATCTCTAGCCATCTCTAGCCATCTCTAGCCATCTCTAGCTACTCTTAGTTGTTCCTCACCTTCTCTAGCCAATCCTAGCCATCTCGAGCCATTTGTAGCCACTCTTAGTCATCTCTAGCAATCTCTAGCCACTTGTAGCTGTTTAGAACCTTCTCTAGCCACTCATAGCTATCTCTAGCTGTCTCTAGCCACTCTTAGCCATCTCTAGCTGGAGACTTCAAAAATGAATTTGCTCTCAATTTTTTGGTCGTATTTGGTCTTCTAACCATCAATATTTTTATTCTTAACCCACTCAATTCATCGATCGAACATAAATATTCATGAGAAGCATTGATGGCCAAAATTGTCGGTTGTGTAGCATGAGAGTTGTGTCCGTACGCGCGTCCCAAGCCGCTGTAACTCGTAGGTAGATATATGGAGCCACTACAGTGAGCTTTGCTTATCACCTGGCTGTACTTCTCACTTGGAAACCATTAGAGCATGACAAAAGATGGAACTTTATTTGTATGCATTTTCTGCTGAGTCACCATAATCACACAATAATTTGTAGGAGTCAACATGTGGACAATTAACATGGCTATCAAGAAGGAACACAAGAGGATGGACAGTGTAGTAAGTCTACGGTAGCAATCAGTAGTATCTCTACAGGAGGGCTGCCTCCGAAAGTCTCTGCTGCACATGGCACCTTTTCAAACTGGCAATGCTTGATTAAGATCCCAAGAAGGTCATACTTGGTAAAGCCTGATCTATCTTCCATAAACAAGGATGTGAATTAGCTATTTGAAGGCTCACTGAAGAAATACTGCTTCTCTCAGTTGACAGAGCATGATGTGCATAATGCAGACTTGCAACTCTAGATCATAGGGATATGAGTATTGCAAAGCACCTCCCTCAATACAACAGCCTACATGAGGGGGTCATCACAAAATACCACATCGTATCATGGTGCAATATTCTAATTGTTGAGGTATTTCTTTTCTATAAATGTCATATGGTTTTGTATGTAAAAAATGGAGAAGAAATATGTTGCATCCCAATAGTCTGTATTTTGAGTTGCTTTATGCAGGCGCTAGTGGGTCTAACCCACTGATACCAACTGTCTCAGATAAAAACCCCAAAGCAGAAAGAAGTCCCATCTGGTAATTTTCACTCCTGGCACAAGCTTTCGAGGACACTATGTTTCCAAGAACCGGATAATTCCTGGTAATACCCGGGTTATTACCGCGATTACCATGTTTTGTGTCCGGTTAGGCCAGTCGGACGGTAATTCAAGACACGCTGTTATTACAGCGAAACCGTGTGTAATAACCGAGTCGCGCAGTCAATTCATTACCACTTGCTAGGCAATAGTACTGGGGCCCGCGGTAAATTGGTCAAATGACTGGGTCGGCCCCAAGTCCGGTATGTACAATATTAACCGGAAATTACCAAAATGCGTACCCAACCGGGGCTCGAGCGGTTATATCCGACCGGGTTATTGGAAACATAGTGAGGACAGCAATTGGTTTGACTCTGGTAATGGAGTTAGCAATAATCAACCCTTAGATTAGGATGGAGCGCTCTCAGGAAATGTTCATCGTCGAGCACTAGCTTTAATGCTTGCTTTAACAGTGGACAATTTTTTGGGACAAGACGCACCTTGCTTGTGTTGTGAAGATTGGGTCCCCATACCATGGGGTCGGCACATCGTATTTTAGCTGATGAAGAGGAGAATTTATCTGTGGAATCAATGTGGGGGGCGTCGAGCTACTGGTAGTCATTTTTATCTAAATCTATTTACTATGCTATGTAAATACTATGTACAGTTATCACCTACATTCCTTTGCTTTACCGAACAAGTTATTCAGCCAATAATGATTGTCTGTGTTCAGTTGGTCGATTCGCTGTGAATATCGGCCCCCAGACCTTGGATAAAACATAATATGGAATGTTATAGATAGAGGTCTTTTCACTTGTTATATTATTGTGGAGGGCCGCGGCGTTTATAATCGATTTTACCTAACATCTAACTCTCTCTACCATAGTATCCGGTTTGTGTGTAAAATATGCGCACGTGAGTAATCCTACCGACTCCCCGTGGCTCCATGTTGGCTCCATGAGTAATCAAGGGTTAAGTTTGACCTATTTTTTAACTGTTCTGATTTGTGAAGGGAGGGCGGAGGAGAGGCTTGAGGCAAAGCATGTAAGTTCAAATAATTGCAAGGGGTCCTACCTCTCTCGCTCTAGAGAGAGGCATCGATGAATCATTGAGTGGATGGAGCAAGCCAGAGTGGGTGGTTGGAGTGGAAGAAAAAAGAGTCCAGAAAAATAAGATGGCGCGGTGTTGTCTTGACAGTTGGGAGTCAACTTTAGATGGACTGTTCACTCCGCGCTTGTATGTAGCGGGGAGTCTCCGCGAGGCAATGACAGACTGACGCGAATGACGTAATCTTTGATTGCAAAGGTCGATCTTTGGCTACAATGGAATTAATACATTTCTACAGGATCATTTTTGGCGGCCGACACGCACGCGTGCTTCCAAGCGATCCGAGCCACAAGAGATTTGAGTGTTGCACCGACACCAAAGCAAGCGAGGTCGGTTCGAGGTTTGCCTCTCGATCATAATTCTCGTTGACACCCGTTTTCATCAATCACTTCAACTCGCAACCATGATGTCCGTAAGTTCCCCTCTAGCATTGCTCTTTCCCTCCTGGGGTTTTGGCTTGGATGGCCCTCCCAATCTAACTGCTGGATCAGGATTAGTTGGTTATCGTCTCAGCGATGGCATGGAGCCAACCTAACATGTGTTGGATGCGTCTACGTCACATTGGGCTTCTCGTAACAGGTGCAGCCTCCACTGCTTCCGGCAGCGGCAAGGACTGCACTAATCTTTCTTTGGGGGGGGGGGGGGGTTAATCAACGCACATGGTTCAACTCGGTGTGCTTCGCTGGGAGAGGTGTATGCCATGCATTGCAACCTGTAAACATATCCTTCAAAGCATTGGTCATTGTCCTGCCTCGGAAGACGATCTGGATTTTCTGTTTTGTGGTCGGACATCATGAGTTACCATCCTGATCGCCCTGAGACCTGGGGATATGTGAAAGATATTGAATTGCTATTTACTGTTCCCTGCTTTTTCTCATGTCAATATTTTTTATCTCATTCATCATGGAAAAACAGGCCAAGTCCCTCGTCCTTGCTGCCCTTGTGGCCAGTGCCTCCGCCTTCGTGCCTGCCCGCCCTGTTGGCATGGCCCGCTCCACTTCTCTCTTCATGGCCGAGGGTGTTGAAGAGCGTGTGCGTGAGCTCGTCAAGAGTCAATTGAACCCTGACTCCGACTTCGAGGACAGTGCCAGTTTCATGGATGACCTTGGTGCCGATTCCCTTGATGCCGTTGAGCTCATCATGAGCTTGGAGGAGGAGTTCGAAATTGAGATCCCTGATGATGAGGTTGAGGGAATTACCACTGTGCAGGCTGCCATTGACTTCGTCAAGTCCAAGCAATAAACACTCACAACCCTCTTGCGATAGGCAACAGTGAAGTTCATCTAGTCTACACACAATCCAGATTCTTTGGGACGACTTCGTCAGTTTATGTTCACAAGGTTTCTTAAAAGCTTACTAATACCAGTTATTGTACAGATAACATGATTTGATTCGCCATTGACTTTTGATACACCTTTCTGCCTGTCTCTTTTCCTCTTGTAAGGTAGTTATGTGTACACACAGCATTACCAACAGGGCTACATGGTGTTCTGTCAAAAGACATACATTGCCCCACTTACTTTGTTTAGCTACACCATCTCTCACGAATGTATTGACCTCTTGCAGTTCACATCCACAGCTGAAAAGCAGATGAATATGCCATCATGAGAAACACTGACACTATGGTACCTGCTTCCTGCGCCAGACAGTGGTGAACCCAATGATACTTTCTTTGTTTTGATGTTGGCTTATTCACCAGCAACATCCCGGTTGTCGACCAATTTTGCAAATCCGGTCGATAGGTAAAGT
>JALLOX010000349.1:0-12368 GCA_036939695.1 Thalassiosira ordinaria | reverse complement strand
AGTCCTTAGGAATTGGAACTGGCTGGCCAGTTCCATTCAGTATTGTGTCTGGCCGCCCCACCTCGGACGGCAGCTGAGTCATGCCTGCATAAGGAGTAAGGTGATTAACCAGCAGTCATGAATCCCTAACAAGAATGCACAAGTATCTTGGATAATCCCCCCAGTCATGTATCTGTCTACATGATAGAAGCTAGGTAGTGTGATGTGACAGCATGCAGTATTTAATTCCTGCCATGTTGAGTCATTCTTTCCTACTGGTCCTATAAGTCATTATCACAATTGGAAAGAACTAGTCATATGGCTGACACGTCCAAAGAGATGGTTCTCACGGGGCATTTAATCTGAGAACGATCCTAATAAGTAATAAGGTTGGCATCCAGCCCTTAAGTGATTTGATCCTTGACACAAACACGAACACATATGTGATCAGGATCAACATCGCAGATCAGAAAGCATTTTAGATATAGATAACTCCTCTCATAGTTTTCATATCCAAAACTGATAACAAACCCTGTTCTACAACCGACTTTATTTCCCCAAATACTGTCCGATTTGAAGGCACAGGACAGATGAGTCAGTATTTACTCTCTTCACCAAGCTCAAGTAGTGTTCAAAGTTCACAGGATCCACGGAACAGCTTGTTAAGAAAGCCCACCTCAGAGACTTTACTCAAAAGAATATTATTGAAAGTGTTGCAGCAGCCTTTGGCTTTGTCAACAAGAATGATATGTGTTACAGTATCTGTTATACCATCAGGTCTACTATAACAAGAGAAAAAGAGAGAGTTCATCAGTATCAGTGACAATGCATCAACTGCTGAAGGCAAATTTGTTTGAGATACAAGTCTAAAACTCATTTTTGTACAGCCTAATCTTAATCTTGATTTTATGGATCTACTAATGTACTTAGACTGACTTTACTGACTTGTAAACATCATGTTTACTAAGCTAGACCCGGGAGTAGGTTTTCAAGTAGAGAGTATTGCAGGCTTTTTGGCGACCCACTTGAGGTCCGTTCTGTGCTGACTTCATTGAGTGTGTTGTGACTGTGTTGTGATTGAGTGTGTTGTGTGATTTCCGTATACCGTACATCTTGCTGAAAACCTTAGCTTTTCCCACTTTGAAACAATTTACTGATATTTTTTGGTCAAACCCAAACAGTCATCATCATTTGTCTCTGGTGTCATTGACACCTCATTTTCCTATGACCACTAGACCATGGCAACCATTCTTATCCTTCCCTTAAGTTAGTATACCACCCCCTTCTGCCTCATGGCCTCATGTTGGTGTCACTAGTGACCTCCATGGGCCTGTTACATCTCCTACTGCCATCCGTCACTTCCGCATCATGTGCGTATCCTCTTTGTCTTTGGATCTTTCTGTCTTCGCTTTGACACACAACACGGCGCATAATCAACAACTTGAGTCTGTGTGCAGTCACGATAACAACAATCAACAGCTTGGAGAACCACCATAAGGCATTGTTACTATGATGAAAAGTGAGAATGAGGTAAAAGGACTACTTATTCAACTGGTCATATTGCATTACAATGAGACTAGGTCTTCTATTACCATGTGAAATGACATGGAGTAGAGGAGATTGCCTTTGGAGTTTGCTATTGGTACACAGTAGGATTGATGGCTTTAGTCAAGACCTTTACAGTTTCATAAAGTTGAGCAGGTAGTGGAGAGTGGAGTGACTGGTGGCATCACAATCCACACATAATTATCTCATATTAGTTGCATGATAACTTGAGAGGATGGAGTGCAATCATTGTCTATGAAACAGAAGATTCTGTTCATGCTGCAGCTGGATTGTATGAGATAGGATACGGTGGAACTGCATGCCTTTGTGTTTCCTCGGACTTGGAATTGAAGCTAATAAATGCAGAAGTAAGGATCGAGTAAAATATTAGGCACAAGTGCAGGCAATTCTTTGGGTGCAGCTTGATCGTCTTCTAGGTGGCTATCAACAACACTTGGCTTTCTAGGAGAAAACCTTGCATCATCATGAACTCTCCTGTTTTCTGTGGCTATGCTCACCGATTGACCCTCAGCAGTGATGCCTTAGAAAACACTGCCATCTACTTCATCATCTTGACCACACTGTTTTGATTGCTCCTACGCAGAGACACATAGAAAAACTCTGTAGAATCCACTGATCAAAATAATGCTTCAATGGCACCATTAATTTGGATGTTATTCACTATCGTCTCATGGGTCCGTCGGGTTATCTGGTGCCTTAAGTAGTAGTTGGGTGCTGTGGACACAGCACGGTCTCTGCTCGGAAGCGAAGATACTTCTACCTGGAGTCTTATAAAAATTAGATAGCAGATGAGATAGCAGAGTGTCATCTCTTCTATCTCCAACCACCCACTACTAGAGAGTAACCCCCCCCCCCCCCATTTTTATTTCACAGCAAAATTCTATGTACATTTGTATCTACAATATGGAATATGACTCTGTTCTGGTTTGGTACCGCCGAGATTCATTGGTCGGTATTCTAAAACCAATCTAAAACTACAACTAACTAACTAACTGAGTGAAAATAACGGGAAGTGTAGATAACTGCCGAGTCATGTGGTTGAGAAACATCTTTCTATGGATGACGTCATAGAAATATGAAGCGATGCTGTCTTTGTTAAATAAATGACACAGATTCATGAGATTCTGGACATAGAATCAGCATTCGCACATCTTCTTGGAGGTCTTTACCTAATTACAAATAATACTTTGACGTCAGTTGGACGCTATGTCGATGAGGTCAGCAACCCTCATATGAATTCCTAACGTTGTAATAGAAGTGATGATGTCATTATTCCGCATTTGCACGAGAGTTATGTCTCACATCCTTCCCATGTCGTTCTCCTTGGTGTCCTTTCGTCTGTTGTGATTTTCCCAAGATTCCTACATCTGTACGGATTCCCACATTCAACATGATATGATCTAGATTCCGCGTCCAGAATCGGAAGTCGAAGATCTCTCCACTTGATCGGCACTGGCGTCTTCATTGGAGGCAGCGTCGGAAGCACGGTGGAAGCACGCGCTGGAAGTGGCGGAAGCAGTGGAGTTCAACTGCAACGAGTGCCGAACTAACACCAAACTGGCCCACCACCACCACCATCAGCGAACACTGAAAAATCAAGGATGCCGAACCCCCGAACACCTTGAAAATGAAAATGAGAGGCTCTCCAAAGCTGAAAGCCTAGAGAGAGGTAAAGCCTCCACCTTTCCATAATTAAACACCATTGTGCATGTATTGAGCCGTTGCATTCATTGGGAACACTTCTTAATCCTTGCCTCTGTTGGACCTTCATACGCATCTCCTGTCGGAAAATTAACTATGAATCAGTCTTCTCCCTGTGTCATTGCCTCCGCCTCGGCCAATGCTGTCGTCGATCCCACGACATCATCCTCATCTCCATCAAAGGGGAAGCGAGGTCCACGCGGTGGCATTTACGACCCTTTTCCTCTCAAGTTCCATCGCATGCTCGATCAGATAAGGGAAGAAGGAGAGGAATCTGTTGTTTCCTGGCTCTGTCATGGTGAGACTTCACTGATTGATATCATTCGACGTGGCGACATCCTTTTGGTTTTGGTACACATCATGTGCTAACTTCCTCGCCTCTTGTTTTGTTTTACACGTAGGAAGAGCATTCAAGATTCATAAACCAAAGGTCTTCGCGGCAACCATAATGCCTCGATTTTTCAATCAATCAAAGTACACTTCTTTTCAGCGGCAGCTAAACCTTTATGGTGAGACATCATTGATCATTGATGTTCGCAATGATTGGCCAATTGATTGACCTATCTAAACATACTATTGTCTATTGTTTGCCTCTCTCCTACAAGGATTTTCCCGATGCTGCCGTGGCCGCGATGCCGGCGCCTATCACCATCCATACTTCCTCCGCGGAAAGCAAGCCTTGGCGAAGAACATCGTTCGTACTAAGATCAAGGGAAATGGACACAAGACGATGAAACTTCATGAGGCGGAGCCAGATTTTCATGCTATGGCTCCTCTTCCTGATTATGACCATCAAGAAGCGGACGTCTCTTCTGTCAGCAGCAGTGCTTCACCTACAAGCTTGGAGCAGCAGCCAACGATGGCTGCTGCACATGCTGGGTTTGGCACAAGTGATTCGAGATCCCCACCTCCATCCTTTTCACCTGAAGATGTTCATAGTACCAACCGCAACAACAATGTATCTCCTAGTTTTTCCACAGCAACTGCTGATCTAGCCCGCCAGGTATCCATGAATGAAGGAGATAGTTCAAGTGATTTTGTTAACGACTTGAACCAATCCATCTTCATTCATGAACTGGCCATGGGCTGCACCATACTCTGTCAGCTCAAGGCTACGGCTACCACACACTTGTAAAAAAATGGCTAGCCGTCTAAGAACTTATGCTTTACTTCGGTCAAGCACAGACTCGTCTTGCTCATCCAATGTCTTTCTGGTCTGCACATAGTCATTCACCAAGAATGATAACAAAGCCAGTGGTTGGTATGGTACCTCTTGTAACAAGGTTCTCTTTTTTCTTAATGAGGAATCATGAGGCATTTTTGAAACGAGTAATGTTGTCTGGCGAAGCTCTTCTATCAAGGCTCAAGGCTATCCACTTAACCTATATCATAGTCATTTTTTGAAAAGTAGCATTACAATACCTACTTAAGCACAAAAAACATTACACAAAAATGCAGAAGTAAATCTCATTTCTCTCGATTGAACTGCCTTTACTACCTAGTTTTAAGATGAAGATCATCTTCCAAGATATTGGATTCAATCTGCCTCAATGCATGATGAATGTCACTCCATCTTTCTGGATTAGAAACACAGTGAGCATGACCCACATCTCTCCAAATGACTTTTTCAACCGATGCCCCAAAGCTAACATCCCTTGATACCTTGGAATTATGTGACAGTATCTCCTTTTCAATCTTTTGCGCATTCACTATTTCATCACACTCAGCCAAACATATCAAACAGTTAACACGGCGCGGAATATCTTGAAGCCACAATTCAGAATTATACCACGAAAAATTTCTGCGTAGATAATGCTCAATGAACATTTCACTGCTTGCAACAAGCCTAATTTTTGTCTCGTTGAAAAAACGAATCAGCCGTCCCACCCAGCTGTTTGGATCGCCATTGTAGGAACTCTCAATATCCTGCCTGGCATATAAAAAGTTTATAACAACATCTGGCTCGCTTAACAAGACAGAAACAGGATCCAAAAGAATCATGGTGCGAATCCTATTCTTGATTTTTGGAGACTTTACCATCCAAGTGAGCTGGCATGATCCAAAGGAATGTCCACATATAGTTAGATTGTTCGAGGTGTCTTCAAGATGTTTGTCAATTGCCTCCAATACTCCATGCAATGTGTCTTCTTCGGACAGAGCATCAAAGCACAGTGCATAAGATACCGGTTTGTTCTCAAACAAGAATACATCCCGATGTCTATGCGACAGTTCACCACGCAATATTCCCAAAAATAACATTGGCAAGTAGGGCGCATGTCCACCAGGTGCTATCCCATGAAAGAATAGAAATGGAGACCCTTCTTTCTGTTGCTTTGCTGGGCGGTACCAGTATCTCAACCCTTGCTTGCAAGAGTATTGGCGAAATCCTAGTACGTATAAAATGCAATTTGCAGTCATGCGCATCATGGCAACAGAAGCATACACTCCATAAGGTCTGTACAAAGACTTGACATTCTCAAATGTGAATGACCGTGGCTTGTAATTAGGGTTGTTTCCCGGCTCAAAGCCAAGCCCTCGGCTTTGTAAGATATTGTACATGTTGTCCAAAGCATGTTGCATAGTTGCATTTGATTGAACTGTAGAAAATGGAACTCCAAAGAATGCCCATGATAGGAACTCATCCATGTTGCCTTTTTGTATTCTGTCATTATTGCTTGGCTTTGATCTCATCTCTTTTTTTGTTTGGGTGTTATTTATGCTGCCGTTGCCACCATTTTCTTTATCACAGCCATTGGGTTTATCCGATAAGTCACTGTCTAATTCAGACAAAGATTCACTGGAGCTTTTTGTCGACACATCATCGTCAGCATCAATAGAATTGTTACCCCCAAGCGATGACCATGCCATACGAATAGCTGCAGGTGGAGGAGGACAAAGTCCGACATCGAGTGTTGCCATGTCAAATTGTTCTGAAAAACGTTCATAGGGAGTATCTTCATTCTTCTTCTGAAACCAAGACTCAATGAATTTATAGAGAGCATCCGACCTTAATTGCCTTGTATTTGCATCACATGATGTGTCATCGACGCATCCCTTTTCTTTTATAGGTATGCGCTCATCCAGCCGATCGAGGATCCGCACAAGCAGCTTCTTACGATCCTTTATATCCCTGTAATCTCTGTAGGGTGCTGGTGGGCTGAAAGATATTTGATTCGCAATCGGCACGAGGTGCCAATGGTAATGAAAAAAGAATCCAATTTCGAAGAGGATGTAGGCAATGATGACGGTTGCAGCCACGATGCCGAAGGGAGGAAGGGACATCAAAGCCAGCCATGGCGGCATTGTTAGCAGTAATGATAGCATGATTGATGAGATGGAAGGTTGACTATCTCCCTATTATGGGCGGGCGTTGCCATGGTCTTGTGAATAATGGCAATCTGCTTGGAAATGAAACGATCAATCTCATCTCGCAAATCGCAATGCGTCAAAACATCAATATTAGCGATATATATTGTACTGGAGGTACGTATTACCGTTGTACCAAAATCGCCAACAGACCCGTTTCTTGTCGCAATTTTTGGCGTGGCGGGCTCGGTTGTGATTTTTTTTGATTGGTTACCTATTGATCACGAATCACGACGCAATCACGACGGCATCCTCCTCACGGAGAAAGATATTCATCATCACATCATCGCCTCGAACCTCTGCTGGGGAGCTGAGGTCTCAAAGGAACAATCCGTTCAATAGTAGAAGGAACGAGGAGAGTAGAATGCCATCCCTGCGTCCTACCACATCTGATCCAGTGCCGGCGTCGGCGCCACCCGTCGTCGCCGCTGCCGTGCCCAAACCCAAGAACAAGGCGCGAAAAAGGAAGTCTCCGCCGCCCCCTCCTGCTCCCACACTGCCCGAAACGATACTAGCGCCTCCTCCCGCTGTCCCCGAAGTCCAGCTCAAAATTTGGTGTGCCGTCCTGCAGAGGCGCAAGTTCCAAATACAGCGGCTGCCCCAATCATACATCATTTCGTTCGCCAATGACATCATTTCTGACTTATCCGACTCGCGATTCAAGTCGAACGAATACACCAAGGATGTCAATGTCGGCGAGAAGGAGAACAGTGGGGGGAGCGAGGCGAATCCACAGGATGGGGGAAAGGTCGATCATTGCGCTGGTCGTTACTCCTCGCTCTTCCTTACACAGCAGCCTCCGCCAGCTGACATTTCTGCGGACGATATTGGGCTTCACTTGCTGGCATTGTTTTATAGATCTGTGGACGATCGACTGCCGAGTGCCATGCAAAAGCATGGAGTGGATAGAGTGAGGGCGGCATTCCTAAAGCTAGACTATTGGTTTGAGAAGTGGGAGGATAGTGAGAAGAGGAAAAGGTTATCAATGGACACATCTGATGGAATTGATGGGATCGAGGGGGATCAAAACCGAAAGAGGAAGCAGAATGAGGATGGAGCCCAGAATAATGGCAGGAATGCCAGCAAGAGCCAACAGCGTAACTCAGGGAATGTAGACGAATCTCAGAGGTCTAATGGCAAAGAAAATAGCTCGAATAAGAGAATGCGGAAAGATCCCCCTGAGTTGATCGCCAGCACGGATAAAGGATCTGGGACATTGACTGCACAAAAACCACTGGGGGATAGATCTTTGCCCTCCAAGCCACAGGCTGACATTGATGCTGATGGAAACAAAAAGAGAAAGGATCCAGAGAACCGCACAGCTCACACATCTGGGAGTGAACAGAGCGCCAGGAAGGCAACCTCTCAACCACAGAAGGGGCCTACAATGGCTTCATCTGAGAAGGAAAACAACAGCAACAGCAAGAAATCCTCTCAACATCCTTCCTCTGAAACAATGAGTATTGACCGTGATGACCGTCCTAAGCATGGATCTGCTACTGTTGCACAAAAGAAGCCTGCTGCAGAGGGAAAGAAATCCACGGAAGATCAGAGGAAAGCTCCCCCTGAACAGAAGCAAAACAATGCTGGAGCTTCAAACATGTCTGAGAGTAGACAAGGAATGGAAAAGGAGTTTTTGCCACCCCAACAGCAGGGAAAGCCAATCGATAATGTTCGACCTAGGATTCCACTTGCCAATGTTACGATTCGTCAGAAGAAGAACAATGGCAGTGTAGCCACCCCCCCTCAACAAACCCCTGCAAATAGCTATCAGAGAAAAGACCCTCCTGAATTGATGCGAAAGAATGGCGGTGCGTCTAAACTTTCAGGGAGTCAACAGCAGCAAGGAACGGCGGCAAAGTTGGCTGCTGCTGGTAAACATCAGCAAGGTAGCGCTGCTAGTAACTCTGTCTCGCACAGGATGCAAGATGCCAATGCCACGGCAAAAGATACCTCTATAGAAATCGGTCAACGTGGAGATGGTAGGAACAGTGCGACTGAGTCTTTGAGAGAAGCTACTCAACAAAAAGCCCCCCAACAAAGTCACTCTCAGCAGGCAAGCAAAGCAAAACCATCATCTGCTGCCAATTCAAAAGCCAGTGCCAAAGCCACCCCCGCTGTATCGGCTACTGATGGGTCAAATCTGAATCAGACATGTACAACTTCTCAGAAGGAAAAGGAACGTCCTTTGATGCGTCCCAACGAAAAGAAAGATGGTGAGAAAAATTCCAATCACAATGCTCAGAATGCTGTCCGGGCGGCCCCGCGTCCTACTGAGTCGCGTGGAAACGAGGCTTCTAATGCACAGAAGGCATCGAGCAATAAATTTGATGATATGATCGACTTGACATTGGACTCGGAGGATGAATCACCCCCATCTGCCAAAGAAACAACCACCCCCACTCAACCCATCAAGGAGAATGATGAAGAGAAGAATGAAAACCCAATGGCACAACCCCCCTCCCCACCCGCATCTCCCTTACCACATGCCAAGATTCACAACCCCCCTCCTTTACCTCAGCCAAAACCGAAGCCATTCTCTCAAATGACCACCCTGCTCTTTCGAGCGGACGGGAACCCAATTTTCAGTGGAAGTTTGAAGCAACGTCCTTCCTGCGGGGTGTCATACGATGCAGGCTTCCATCTAGATGGAAGCGGCTCTTGTTTGGATGATGAACATCGCATTGATGTTAGTGAAAGGCTGAAGAAGTGGGATCCATATTGGAAGATTGTTGAGGTGAGTTACTTTCGAGTGTCCGAAACTTATATATTTTGCCCTTTATGAGTTTCTTTGCACAGTAATCTCAAATAAAGCTCTCTATGATTTGTCTCTTAATCCAACTTAGGAATTGGGAATTCGTGATGTTGATTGTATGAATGGAAGTACAAGAGTAGGGACAAGGACCACATCATGCATGCCCGCTCAAAGAGTTAGCCCAGAGTTTACTCCGGAGCAACCAACCTCATGCGCATCGCTTCTTGTCAATCTTCCTAGAGAAGTATCAAGATCAGTCACCTCAGAAAAAGACTCTGCAGGGAGGTCCCTTCCAACTGGATATAGACCGTGGGGTGTGAAATGGGGCAACTTGGCACATCCATATCAAGGTATGTTTCTAAAACATTTTGTTTTCATGTTCAACTAGTGAATCCTGAGTTACAAAAATCATCTTCACTTATTCTGTTGCCTCCAACAGATGAAAAAGGCAGAACACGTGACCGTCTCCAGACAGGGGACCGACGTGTCGTAGTTCGCACTCTACCCCTTCAAAGGTCCTCTAAAGACACCAAAAAACGCGCTGACTGTCATATTTGGCCCAAGGGAACTTTTCTTCAACTCAAACGTGGCGGCATTGAAAAGGTTCTACCAATTGTACAACGGAAACAGCAGAGTCATGACCCTCGAGAATGGAAGGGCATGTCACACCCATTGGACCTGACAAGGGAGATTGTACATACAAATGCTCCATTTGAGCTCAAGCTATGTTCAAAGGAAAGCTGCGTAGTGGATAATTCAACGACTGCGGCTCAAGGCATACTGACAGGATCTTATGGTCTTCATGTTGGAGTTTGTGAGTATGTGGGTGCTGATGCTCTTTACGATCAGCTCATGGGTGGAGTTCCTGGGAGCGAAGTGACCATACCAAAGATTTCGTTGAAAAAGTCAAAGAAGATGGCCAAAGAATATTTGACGCAGCAAACAGTTTCCATCGTTGACAGTGATGATGAGGACAATGCCCAGAGTGATCAAAGAAAGAATGCCGATGAAGGCAAAACATTGACATTCTCGCTCCTTTGCAGCATATCAAAGACGGCCATGCAAACACCTGTGCGCGGACGGAATTGCACTCATCTACAATGTTTTGATCTAAAAAATTATTTATATTCAAATGAGAATATAACTGGAGGACGCTGGAGGTGTGTTGTAAGTACCCTAAATTTTCGTGCAATGACCGCAATTATCATCTGTTTTTGTCCAGGAGTTGAGTCTAATCCCACCTAATTGTTACATTCATGCAATCATCATAAAAATTTTCTTCAGGTATGCGAATCGTTTGTGAGTGTCAGAGATCTTGTACACTGTGGGCTATTTCAGGCCATGTTAGATACTGTGGGGGATAAAGTATCAGGTGCACGAGACCGAGTTTCATTGCGCTCAGATGGAACTTGGAAATTGATGGATGAGAACAGGTTGCGCTATGGCAATAAGCGCAAAAATGAAGGAGGAGGTGGCTCAACAGCAAAGAAAGCAGCAGCTGATGAGGAAGTTATTGATCTGCTATAACATGCTGACCTGGTGTTATCTGTGGTAGGAGAATGTGCCCATGTACAGCTTACGAAACAAAAATTATCCAAAGGGAAGTAAGTACGAAGCTAGTTGAGGAAGTGTCATTCCCGGACTTTCAACAGAATACCCAGATAGCCTAAATTCATTATCTACGATACGTCCAGTGCGGGAATGTTTAAGCTTTGACGATTGGACACTACACTCGGAGCAGTACATTCATACTATGACTTGTATCTTCCGTGATCACACTCTCAAATTTGCTACGAGTCACTCGTTGCACTCGTGACTCGTACACCAAAATCTTGAGTGTGAGCGCGGAGTACACCCGTGTTCGTATTAATAGAACTGCTGTACCTGTTTGACATACAACGTTTTGCTGATAATCCAAAGGGCGATGGTATGCTGTCAGTCCTGGTATTGGCTCTAGATCTTCCTAGGGAATAATAGACAATCCACCATGTGTTTTTCGGAGGAATGGCTAAACTGAAGATTTTGGGGATTTTTTTATCCCCCATGCTTTTCATCTCTCATCTCCAGACACCTTCCCCTTTCCTCCATGGCAGTTTATTTTTGGTAAGCACTTTTCCTACGGCAGTGTATTAATCACTCTTCAGGTAAATGCAACCGGGGTCCCGGTCACATCATAGTGGTCAGTGTAAAAAAATAGAAAACTGTTGCACATTCCACATGATATGTACAAAAAACAACTGTCTGAACTGTTGCATAGTGGTCAGTGTAAAAAAATAGAAAACTGTGGCACATTCCACATGATATGTACAAAAAACAACTGTCTGAACTGTTGCATATTCTGTTTGCAAACTCTGGTAGCAACAGGGAACTATATGTGGCCTTGTCAGCTAGTGAACATGAAGTTTGAAGGAAATGGTGATGGTTTGTTTTCCCAAAGGGTGGTTTTTTGTGCTTGTACTTCTGTTTTTGCATTTACTTAGATCTACTTCTCATGCATATGCAAGCAATCTTCTAAACCTCAGAGAGTATCATGGATAATCCAACATAACCATTAGCTTACTCTATGCAACCTCTTTTTTTGTTATTCTCAATCTGCCACACCAGAAGTCTTTCAACATTTGATAGTATATTTAGACTAGAGCTTGGTCATGCCTTGAAAAATAGTGTCGGAATGGAATGGAAAGTTATGAAAAATATGTTTCCACCAAGGAACCATAACCTCTGAATTGGCAGTGAGGCCAAAAATCTTGCATATTTTTTCAAAATTTATTTGTATCCGATGTCTGTGGGAAGTTGGCTCGACGTTTTTGCTTGCTTTGTCACAATGACAGCAAGAGAAGGTCTGTGGCCAAAAACTTCTTGGGATATGAAAGGTGTTCCCAAGCCTTCACTTTTTCATTTCCACTTGAACTTTTAGCGAGTTGCTACCATACACCACTCAAGAGACTCTTCCTCTCTCTCTCTCTCTCTCTCTCTCTCTCTCTCTCTCTCTCTCTCTCTC
>JALLOX010000348.1:0-16261 GCA_036939695.1 Thalassiosira ordinaria | reverse complement strand
AATCTCCAGTAGATGAGGATGATGGCTCATTGCCAGATACTGTTGCTGATGTGCGGCAACAGAAGCAGAGCAGCGAGAAACAAGCGTCCACTGACGATGCCGCTGACACTACTGCCAAGAGCAGCGAAGAGGTCTCGAAGCGTAGTCGTGCGGCCACTGCCTCCTTTGTAGGGATTGATGACATGATTGTCAATGATGAGTCTGAAGATGACGATGGCGGGAAGGAAGAGGAGGCTGATGTTGATTTTAACAACAATGGAAATGATATGGAAGAAGGAGAAGAGAGCGATGGAAATAACCAACCTTTCCATGATGGATAAGAGGAAGACAGGGAAGGTGAGGCAGTATAACATTTAATGCTGAATCTCAGATCCCCATTGTTTTGAAGAAGGCAAAGAGGAGACCTGCGGCAGAACAGAAAACTGGTGCAGCCGATCAAGAGAACGGAGATGAGGAGAATTATGGTCCACAATCTCAACTTCCACTGGTGATTAGAAAAGCCGCAAATAATAAAACAGACAACAGGCGTCCAAGCGGGCACGAGGACAACCCAGAGTCTCAAATCCAGTCTCAAATACCACTAGCTACAACCAAAACAAAGAAGTCAAAGAAAAAGAAGAAAAAAAGAGGCGGCCACGGGCAGAGGAGGAGGCAGACGAGACTTGCGGTGCCGAGTTTGAAATTCCCATATCCATGAGGAAGGATCCACCGGAAACGTTAGGCCAACAACAGCAGAACAATAAAGAAAACAAGAAGGATTATGGTAGGGAATCACAACTGCCGATTGTTATCCAACAGGCGGTGCAGCAGGCAGATGAGAATGAAAGGGAGGAGGATGTTGGAGTGCAACCATTGTCACCAAGGAGAGGAATGGTACAACAGAGTGACATTAAGGACTCCTCGGACGAGGAATGGATGAGGGTGCATCCCTCTGCTGCTCCTGGTGGGAAGAAGACGAAGAAGAAGAGACTAGAAAAAGGCACCTCACCATCACCAGCATCCAAACGGAGACGGAAGAAGAAAATACCTGCGGCTACTGGCTCTCCGTCACGGTCTAAACCAACTGTTGATATTGCCACCGCCGGTAATGATGACGAAGAGAATGGATCATTGCATGATGACGAATTGAACGGACAACTGTCAGAGTCGCAGATGGCCGCTGGGGAAGGTAGCGAGGAGACCTTACCGCCGCCGATGCAACCTCAACAGAAAGAGGACATGGGAGTTGATGAGCAAGCACTGGCAGTAGCAGGCCATGAAGAAGAAGTTGAAGAAGAGGACGTTGTCGACTTTCATGGTGGGGATGATCAGCCATTCTCAGATGACGGCATCCATGAGGAGGGAGATGATTTGTCAGAGAAGGAGGAGAGCCTGCGGAGGCAACAACCAAAAAATCTTGGGAACACTGCTCAGGGTGATAGTGATCATCAGCTGGACATCTCCATGGAAAACAGTGATGCAGATGTGCCCACTAGGACAAAGACTCGGCCTGCCTCTGTTACTGCACACACTATAAATATTGAGGAGGAGGAAGATCGCGGTGCTTCAAAAGATAACTCCCAAATCGATACAAAGCAGAGCAAGAAGGACAGAAGGAAGAGGCGCAAAGATGACGATGTACAGTTTGACATGGCTCGGCTCCTCAAGAGGGCCAAGAGATTAAGCAGATTTTGATCCAAAATAAATACTATGGTCTATGGGCATGTCATTCCATCATGTTGATTCAAAATAAATAGTGCTACTGGTACAAGATGTAATTGCTCCATACTATTTCAACTGATCATACTCTACTACAAAAACAAGCTAACCATGTTTATTAATGCAGTATGCATTAATAAACATGGCTAGTTCAAAGTAAAAAGTGCTACAGATAAGATAAAATTGCTCCATACGCTTTCAACTGAGTTAGCGCATCGTTAGGGAGTGCAAGGCGCGGCGATTGGAGGCTAAGATCTTTGGCCAACATGCTCATTGGCAGGTGATGCCGGACGGGCCTCTCAACAAATTTGACAAAGATGTGAAGGATGATTTGGATGATATGTACTTCACTCAGGGGGCTGCAAATAAGAGTTTAGGTGATGTGGTGCTGCATGGACTCTCAAACCCATACAAAAAGGTGGTTGTGGAGCTTGAGGTTGATCAGGATGGGCCACGCCAGTCGCCAGGGGAGTACTGTATGATTGACATTCTTCACACGAGTCTTTCAGTCTATTTTGAAGAGTAGGGATGGCAAATATATCGGATTCTTCTCTGGTGTGGACAAACTTTGTGAGAAGATGGCTTTGGAGAATGGAGACGACTTGGGATCCTGGTTTAAGATCCCGCTCATGAAACAGGCATGGAAGTTCCCCTGCATCAAGCAGATCATTGGCAAGTCTTTTACTCCAGAGGCTGCCAATAGTGCCAGCAGAGCCAACTGTGACAAAGTCACGGGGAAAGTTATTTCGGGAGCAAGGGTGAAGAGGATGGAGGGGCATGCAGCCATGGACAAGGCTGGTATCATCGACAGGACCCTTGGATACACAGACTCTGAGAAGAAGTCTTTGAAAGCACAAGCTGGAGAATCGATGGGAAACCTTCGACAAGGCAATGTGCATCAGGCTGAACTAAGTGCTGACTCATTTGCTGCGTTTGCTTTCGGCAGCAACATGAGCGTCCAGACTTGTAACCTGGGCAAGTCAGTTTGGAGCATCTCCAAAGCTGGGGCAACATATAAGCTAGATGAAACCAGTAAGTTCACGCCCTTGACTGATGCCAGTCTAGGCTTTGAGGATTTTGACGATGAGTCAGTGGCGAGTACAAACGCCACACAGATGGCTGATGTTGAGATTGTGATGCCACCAGGAGGGTTGGGAAAGGAGAGTAGTACAACAGCAAAGGATGTGGAGATGGAAGACAATGGGAGTGGGGAGAGCCGATTCAGTGGCATTACCCCCACTGATCTGGATGGCAAGTTCAAGGGCAGCGATGAGGAGAGAGCACAGAATCCAACTGGGAAGGGGCAGCGCGGAGATGATGACAGTTCTCTGTCTGCTGAATCGCACTCTCGATTTGCGTCCTTCAACCAGATGCTCAAGGAAGTCACCTTGCCTTCTGACAGTGCGGAGAAGATGGAGGAGATTGCACAGAAGACTCGAGACTTGGCAAGGAGGGCGCAGGAGAATGCACAATTTGATGATTCGTTGAAAAAGGCCCTTGCTACTGCAGGAGGGTCGAAAGTTGCGAAGGAGAGGGCATTGTTAGCCATGCTGGCTGCACTGCGTGCCGACGAGGACGCCCAACTCGCAGGGGCCAACTCAGCTACTCCTTTTGATGGTAACGCACCACCCACTGCATCTGATGGCCACACCGAAGAGGCCAGCAATGGGGACGCGCCAGCCGCCGCAGCTGTCGAATTGGAGGCTGACGAAGCCACTGCAGCTCAGGCGATGAGCAATCCCGCCAGTAATGCCCGGAAGCCCCCTGGCAAAGATCAGGCTGGCTATGAAAACCCTCCGCAGGGTGGAACACCACCAGTAGTCAGAGGAGAGGGTTCAGGAACTGGACAAATGGGTGATGACTCGTCTGGCCCAGCCTGAGCATAGGCCGCCTCCCCAATACAGCCGCCAGTAGAGGGGAGGGAACGGCAAACAATGGTGGCAACAGCAGGGGAATGCCGAGTTGCCGACACTCCAACCGAAGAGCAATTGAATTTCGGAACCTGCTCAACGCACGCGCGACCATTGGGCTGGGAGGCCCCAGGGGAAATCAGGTGAATGGTAGTACACCTGAAGGGAAAATAGACAGGGTGAAAGAGATTATTGAACGATACTCAACTGTGATGAAGAAAGGTGTTTCTGCGAAAAAGGTCGAGGAATGGGAGAAGGAATATGACGAGGCGCAGGAAAATCTCATGTCTGCGGCCCCAGAATTGGCTTCTATGGAGGAGGAACAGATTAAGAAGAGGCTTGAACGATACAACACACCATCCTTAGGCAACTTAGAGCGAGAGAAACCGGAGGGTTATAAGCGGTTTATGGCAACCCAGCTCAATGGCACGGCTATCAAAATCAGGCGCGAGGTTAAAGTTGAACAAATGACAAAATTGATCAACAATTATGGCGTGGACTTGGTCTCCTATCTTGAGCATGGGCTGAACATGGGGCAATTTGCCTCATCAGAAACCTTCGACTCCTTTTTTGATTTGGAAATCAAGCTAAAATCAGTAACAGGGCATAACCAGCGGGAGAACCCACCAACAAAACATCAACAGGGCGGCACGGGACTACTATCAGTAGGTGAGATGATCGGATACACAACCATGCCTCGCACAGATTTTCGAAAACTAGGGCGATGGAGCTCGTACGTCTTACAGGGCTTGCCTCAACATAATACGCGTGTAGTTTTTGCTTACTGCGTTGGCAAGTCCAAGCCAAAAGGGTATGGAAGGGTCTACCAACAACACCTCCGCTACATTCAGCATGCAGGCTTTGACACCACACCATATGATCTCTTCTGCGATGATCTTATTCAGCAGCTCAAAATCTGGCAAGCACATGGTGACCAGCTAATTCTTATGATGGATACCAACGAACACATTCTTAATGGAGTCCTGGGCAGACGCCTCTATTACGAGGAGGGATTGGACCTTGTTGAGATTTCTCACAATGCATGGGGAGGGCAGGAGCCAAACACATTCATTGATGGTAGCAAACCAATTGATGGAGTTTGGGCCTCCGAGAGTTTGGAAATAGGTGGTTTCAAGATACTGTCTTTTGGCGAGAGTGTAGGCAATCACAGAACAATGATTTTTGATGTTACCACTCGATCTCTTATCGGTATTTATGACCACCAGATTGTCAGAGCAGAGTGCCGCCAATTAAACTGCAAAACAGCCAGCATGTTCAGCTACAACAAAACCTTGGAAAGGCTAATGGACACTCACCGGATGGAGAGGAGGCTTGGCAATATTATTGCTGAGATAGTTGATGACCACCCCACACCCAAGCAAAAGGCTCAGATGGATGCGTTAGACAAGCAGATGGTGGAGTTGCAGAAATGTGCAGAGAGAAGATGCTGTAAGATTTTGAAGCCAGACATGGAATTTAGTGGGCCAGTCAAATTGTGGCATGAACGAATTCAGGCGTACAAAGCTTTGATTTGGTGGAAGCAGGGGAACAAGGGCAATGGAAGCAACATCATTTGCACTGCCCTGCGCAGAGGCATCCCAAATCCACGTCAGCTTTCTCTGGAGGAAATGGCAGCCCATGAGTTGTAAAGCTCGTAAGCAAACTCTGCGTGACACAGCACCACTCCTGCGGTGTGATCTTCTCAGGACTCAATTGATGGATGCAGAGGCTAAGCAGGCCTTAGAGTCTGCAAGGAGGATCAGAGCCAAGATGCAACGTGAGAAGGGCAACAAGATGTGGTACTTCATCAACCGCTCGAAAAAAGATCCAAGATGTGGGGCCTTCCATTTTGTGCAAAAGGTGGTGGACGATGAGCCAGTTGAATCTATGACCCAGGATGAGACGGAAGACTTCATATTTGAAGAGACTGAGTACCGTTTCCAACTGGCGGCACGAGCCCCAATCAAGAGCACTCATTTAATTGAGCAACTGGGTTACTTGGGCGACAGCAAAATCACACAACAGATTATTGAAGGGACCTTTGACATACCGGATGAAATTGATGACACCACTGCCCTTATCCTGGAGGAGATTGGTCGAATTGGTGTCCAAATGACAAATGGCGACATTACCATTGACATCAGTCCTGAGGAATTCCAATACTTTTGGAAGAAGGTACGGGAGGGCACGGCTTCCTCATTCTCAGGTGTCCACTGCGGACACTACAAAGCTGCGACACACTCCAATTGCATCTCTGGCTTCCTGGCCAAGAAAATTACCTTGATTTCTTGCACAGGATGCCCTCCCAGCAGATGGAGTTATGGTCTCACTGTGATGCTTGAGAAAATTGCAGGTCTTGCTTTGGTCAACAAGCTGCGAGCAATACTTCTCATGGAAGCTGATTTTAACTTCCACAATAAGCTGATTTTTGGGAAGAGGATGTTGGACCAAGCTCATGCCAATGGTGTGATTCCCTCCGAGCAATACAGTGATAAACAGAGCACAGCAGAAGATGGTACCTTTGACAAGATACTGTAGAGTGACATTTCTTGCCAGCGTCGACTGCGGATGTCTATTGTCTCGGCTGATGCAGCCAACTGCTATGACCGCATCAATCATAGTATTATGGCCCCACTGTTTATTGCTTTAGGAGTTGCTGCAGGGTCTACGGCTGCCATGCTGGCCACCATTCAAGTCATGAAGTTTCATTTGCATACAGGCCAGGGAGAATCAACTCGTTACATAGGTGGCAATTTGGCAAAGATCCTTCACGGATTGTGCCAGGGAAATGGTGCTGCCCGAGCTGCGTGGCTTGTCTTGAGCTTCATGCTTGTGATGATCTACACATCTCTTAGTTTTGGATCTCGTACCCAGGCTCCAATTACTCGAGTGTGGTTGGACGTCATGGGTGTCCTTTTCATTGATGACATTGACCTCTACATCCTCGACGGATGCATCAACTCCTCGTATGATCTATGGTGGAAAACCCAAGGCGCAACAACTGCTTGGGGCAAGCTGCTGCTGGCCACAGGGGGGGCTCTTAAGCCCGAGAAGTGTTTTTACTATATGGTGGACTATGAGTGGCAGGCTAATGGAAGCTGGGAGTATGTTTCCCTGATTGATGATCTTCCCACCCTAACAGTCCCTTTGGCTGATGGCAGCAATGCTCCCATTGAGCAACTACCAGTGGACAAGGCCAAGAAGACATTGGGGATATATACCAACTCTAAAGGCTGCCGCCACAAGCAATTGGAGATTCTCTACAGCCACCTCAAAAAGTGGACCAACCGTCTGTGTGTAGGAGAGCTCCCTGCCAGATGGGGATGGGTCATCTACTTTCATCAATTGTGGGCCAAATTAAGGTATGGGCTTGGCACCAATTCGTCTCCGATGGAGGAACTACTGGATGCTGAGGCAGAGGGAGGTGCCCTGAGGAAGCTCTATCGGAAAATGCTGCCCTACTTGGGCGTCAACCGCAACATCAAATCAGAATTGAGGCATCTTCCCACAGCATTTGGGGGGGTCGGGCTGCAGAAGCTCCTGGTGGAGGTAGTGATTGCTCGAATCAATCTCTTCGTACAGCACTACCAGGCACCTTCCACTCTTGGTAAGAAACTCCAAGCCTCTCTCGAAGCCCTCCAGCTTGAGATTGGGACCAACTTATCTCCCTTCCTCCAACCATTCGAACATTTGGGACCATTAACCACAGATTGCTGGTGCAAATCTTTCTGGGACTGCTTGGACCACTACGGATTTCAAATAGACATGGATTACCCAACCATTGAGCTGCCACACCAGGACGATGAACTTCTGATTGACATCTTCCTTTGTTCGGATCTTGACCAGCAGGACCTGCGCAGCATGCAGCGCTGCAGGATTGTCTGCCAGTCACTTTTCTTGTTGGACATTGTAACTGCGAATGGTAGGCAACTTGACAGGAAATACTTGGCGCCTCCCTCACCTTCCGAGCTCGCTGTGCCCATCTCTGAGTTTGGCTTTTCTGAGGAGAGACCTACGGCTGCTGACTGGGCCTTCTGGGCTGCGTTCTGGGGCCGCTTCACACTCCCTGGCTTCTACCTTCACAGGCCACTGGGGGCTTGGGTCAATTCCACACATCGGATTTGGTCCTGGTTTTATGATGAGCCCAACAACACCCTCGAGCGCCAAACCGACAACGGCATTGAGTACTATGTGCCTTGTGACCAGGGGCAGACGAGGGGCAATCAAACATACCAAAAACTTTCTTCCTTTGATGATGGACGCCAGCCGACAGGGAGGCCGTGCAGCATAAGTGTGATTGACAAAAATAACGTCCGGTTTCTCAACATGGGACCTCCTTTGTGTGAGCACCCAGAACAGCCGCGGAAGTTTTTCGACTTTCTGAAATCGTGGGGCGGTGAATGGATGTGGACAAATGTGACAAATAAGGGCTCCAACCTCCGCTGGGTGGTGGACGCAATACGGAATGGGACTGCGATATGGGTGACAGATGGATCATACAATCAAGTTCTGGCCCCTCACATCAGCGGGGCTGGCTGGCTGATTTACTGCCCGGGGTGTGGTAAGAAACTGAGTGGTTCTTTCGCAGAATACTCACATAAGGCGGGCTCCTATCGCGTGGAACTCCTCGGCATGTTGGCTATTCATATTCTCTTGGCCGCTTTGGAGTAATTCTACTCTCTCCCAGCCAGCAGCGGTAAGATATGCTGTGACAATCAGGGGGCACTCTACAAATCTAAGGAATTCAGGCGCCGTATTCCCGTGGGTGCTTCTCAGGCAGATATCAAGCACTCTCTGCGAAATATGAAGACAGGCATGAAAGCAAAATTGGAGTATGCATGGGTGGAATTGCACCAGGATCAATACAAGCTTTGGCACAATCTGTCAATTGAACAACAGCTCAACTGCCTGTGTGATTCGCTCGCCAAGGAGGCAGTGGCTACAGCACTAGCGGATGGGCCTCGCCAACGCGCGCAGCAACGGATTCCCAAAGAAAGTGTGGCGGTCTTTGTTGCTGGGAGGAAGCAGTCCTCAGACGTTGCAACAGATGTCAGACATGCTCTGGGCAGGAAAGATGCGGAGGTTTTCTACACCACTCCATTGGGTACTTGTGATGAGCGAGGTAGGCGAAAGAAGGGTGGCCTTGGATGGTCTCAGGCGGCGTTTGATGCGGTCGATTGGGATGCCCTCAATGCTACCCTGGCAAAGAAGGGGCAGATGTATCAACTGTGGCTATCCAAGCAAAGTTCTGGCTGCTGTGGAACACAACAAATGGTTGCGCGTTGGGACCCTACCAGGGATGGCAAGTGCCCCGACTGTGGACAGGTCGAGGTCGCCTCTCATCTGAACTTATGCTTTGACCCGAAAGGAGCCGCCTTCTGGAGGAAATGTCCAACAATCTGGAAGACTGGCTCAACAATAACTATGCGCATCCAGAGCTGGCCTACTGGCTTCCTCGCTACATACGCCTGCGCGGCACACGTCGGCTTTGTGACTTCCCATTTCTCTCGGCTGAAATGAAGGTGGTCGCTGCTAGCCAGGATCTTATCCCCTGGACAAACTTCATGGAGGGCAAGCTATCAGTTGAGATATTCCGCCTCCGGGCACACTCTCTGGCCGCTTCCCCATCCCGCCTCACCATTGCAGACTGGGCTAAGCGGTTAATCTCTCAGATCCTACAAATATCTCACGCGCAATGGGTCTACCGCAACGTGTCCCTCCATGATGAGAGAGTGGGCTATCTGAGAGAACGGTGTTGACGGAGGTCGACAAGCTATCACACCTGGATCCAGCTGAGATTCCTGAGGGGAGCCAATATTTATTGGAGATTGATTTTGCGGCCCTGGGGCGAGACACCTTGGAAACGCAATCCTATTGGTTGCTTGCCATGAAAGCTGCGGTCAGGCAGGGAGGCGTGTGCGTGTGAGGAGGAGGCGGGCTACCGCAAGGCAGTAACGATGTAACCCCCTGCTGAGACATGACAACCGGCACCAGTGGCCTAATTGGCCTCGCGTGCAACAGCAGGTGCCGGGGGCGGCGGCAACACTACTGGAAATCGAACAGAACTTTGGGCGCAGGAGAATAGGAAATCAATACAGACGCAGTCTGTCCTCTGAGATGCTGGTGCAGGGGGATAACAAGCGCTGGCGACCTGATTGATTCTTTGGTCTTGGGTCTTTAATCCCGCAATGGGTGTGTGGTTGCCCACAAAGCAAACCTCTTACCGACGCACGTTGAGGAGAGTGGCTGCGTACTTTCAGCCTCTCTGTCGCCCTGACTCATAAGAATGGGTGCTGGGATACGAATCCTGGTCGCGGCCTTGTTGTGCACAAAACATGACAATTGAAAAGACATCAGGTCTAGACATTTGCCCGCTGGAGGAATAAATAGGAATAACTCTGTCTAATTTATAAGTACTACTATTCTTTCAACTGAGTTACTCTACTACAAAGACAAGCTAAAACATAGTTATTTTCACAATTTCTCATAACATTGAAGCAATGCACTTCCAGCTACAATAAAATCTCTTGAACATCGAGCTTCATCGCTTCTACAGAGACAAATGCCGCTGACAATTCAAACTACACCTTTCTATTTGCATTCCTCATCAATGCACTTGTTAGACGCGCAAATCCAATCATAACTTCTATTAACACCACCACATTTTGTCCCTGATGGTTGGTCGCTGCAAAATCTTCTCTGAGCAGTGTTAGGCCATCCATCTCTGGCATAGCTCCAATCAGTGACGGCACCCTTGCAACAGATTAAGGGCGCATCAAAACTATATGATGCATAGGCGCACCGATCAGAGTGACAGTCATTGTCAGACGTGCACACTTCCTTGTTGACTAGTTTGGAGACTGCGCATTTGCCTCCCACACAAGCATCAGTTCCGCAAAGATCATCACGCAATCCACATATTGTGCCAATCGGCTGACTGGTGCAAAAAGGTCGGCTTTCATCAACAGGCCACCTGTCTCGCGCATACGTTGTGATAGTTTTGTACTCTCCCGAGGTACAACAAGTCATGGGTGAGTCAGGGTCGAAATATGAATAAGCACAAGCTCCCGATTGGCAATCATAGTCGGCGTTGCAGACATCATTATTGGATAGTTTTGTGGCTGCACATTTGCCATTGACACAAGCATTTGTACTGCATATAGGGTCATGCCAAAAATCCCGTATGCCACATGTGGTGCCAATCGGCTGGCTGAGGCAGAAGGATCGGCTCTGAGAATCTGGCCAGCCATTACGTGCAGTTGTTGTGAGTCTCCGGGAATTGCCAGACGCGCAACAGGTCAAGGTAGCATTCGGGCTGTATTCATTGAAAGCACATGAGCCAGATTGGCAATCACTATCTAGAGTGCAGACTTCATTCACGGCCAATTTTGATGCTGCACAGGTACCATTCACGCATGATAGGGTGCTGCATATGAGATCATTTGCAGCATCTCGTTCTCCGCATTTAGTACCAATTGGCTGTCCTAGGCAAAATGGCCTATAATCAGTATTAGGCCATTTGTCTCTCGCAAAAGTTGAGAATGTCGTCTTTCGCGATGGGCCAATTATGGACGAGCAACAAATTAAGCGTGCATCTGAGCCAAAGTACTCGAAAGCACACGCTCCAGATTGACAGTCATTATCCAGGGTGCAGACTGAGTTACCTTCAATCTTTTCAGCGCGGCAGATCCCTCCAACGCATGCTTCACTTTTACAGATATCATCATAAGATCTGACGTCTTTCACTCCACAAACAGTACCAACTGGCTGTTTCTTGCAGAAATATTGGTAACCATCATACAAAAAGTCATCATCGACACGAGTATAAATTCTACGCATGTGTGAGAAGCAGTATCAATTGGAGAAGAGATGAAATGGCAGTGAGCAACTTCCACAATGATATCAACTATTAAATTTTGAAAAACTCACCTGGTAGATTCTTTTGTCGGGCAGCACACCGTTGTTGCATCATGACCGTAAAACTCAAATGCACAACGATCTGATGCACAGTCATTGTCAATACTGCATTCTTCACCAACTGCTTTCTTTTCAGCACTGCATTTACCATCAACGCATGCCTGGCTCAAGCACAAGTCATCATGAGTTCCACACATGCTTGTCTCTGGCAGCTGATTACAGAAATCACGATTTTCATTCCTTAACCAGTCATCCTCTATTCTTATGTAGATGCGCTGGTAGCCATTGTTCGTGTTGTCCTTGCAACAAACCAATGGTGCACCTGGGTCAAAATATTGGTGCCCACACCGTCCAGACAGGCACGCAGAGTGATTCGGCACAGGGCATTCTTGACCATTGGTGTAATCATCATCACGGCATGGACACTCTTGACCATCAGCAATCTTGGAAGAGCTGCATACCCCTTCAACACATGCTTGGCTTCCACACATGTCGTGCGAGATACCACACAAAACTCCCTCTTTTCTATTCCTACAAAATTCTCTCGTAGCATCAAATGACCACCCTTCTTCAAAAGTGGTGGCAATCCGAACAAGGTCGTCACAACAAACTTTAGGAGATTCTGGTGAAAAGCTATCAAAGGCGCAGATGTCTGATAAGCAGTCAGTGTTATCAGTACACTCTTCGTCATTCTCAAGCTTTGAGGATGCACATGCACCTTTTACACAAGACCGTGAGTCTGTCGCCTGGATGTCTGTCGCGTGACTCGCCACAGAAATTCCCGTCTGGCTGATACCGGCAAAAATAACGATCTTCGTCGTTCGTCCAACCATCAGTAGCAAAAGTCCTGATTCTTTCTTTTGAGCCAGAAGGGCAGCAAACCAACTGAGAGCTCGAATCAAAGCTACTGTAGCCGCATGATCCAGAAGCGCAATCATCATCAAGACTACAAGCTTGATCATTTTGTACCTTACTCGAAGAACACACGCTGTTCACGCATGAGAGGCTGGCGCAAATATAATCATTTGTTTCACCACAGGGCGTTCCCTCAGGTCGATTTTTGCAGAAGGTCCGGGTAACAGATGTTGGCCATCCATCATTTGTGGATGTTGACAAACGTATGTACTCACTATTGCAGCAAATCAGTTTAGCATCAGCGCTGTACGACTCATACCCACAGGCAGAATCAATGCAGTCTGCATTTTCAGTACATGTCTCACTCGCTGTTGGACTTGTTGTAGGAGATCCAATTATTGGCTTTGGCAAAAAACAAATGAATTGTAAGTCCGAAGAATAACAAGATAGTCATAAAATGAGAAGCATGAGATTACTCACAGAAGATGTTGGGCTCAATGTGGGAGAAGAAGCGCATTTACCATCCAAGCAGTCACCGCTTTCACAAAGGTTATCGTGTACACCGCAGAGAGTGTCTTCTCGCTGGTACTCACAAAAATCACGGTATGAGTCATGACTCCATCCTTCAGATTGGCGTGACCATAGTGAGGTGGACTCGCCAGAACTGCAACATATAAGTTGAGCATCTGGCCCATAAAACTCGAGAGCACAGGCACCCGACTGGCAGTCATTGTTTATCTCACAGTCTTGGTCATTTGCTGTCTTGGATGCAGAGCAAATGCCTCCAACACATGCCCCACTTGCGCAAAGGGAGTCGTCTTCTCCACACAGATTTCCGTCAGGCTGGTATCTGCAAAACATTCGATACGCATTGAAGAGCCAACCTTCGTCTGCAAAAGTCTGGATCGAAGCGGCATCACCTCCTCCACAACAAGTCATCGGTGAATCAGATGAAAAGTATCTATAGGCGCAAACATCAGATTTACAATCATTGTCGATGGTGCATTCTTCATCATTGGCTTTCTTGGATGCGGAGCAAATGCCACCGACACATGCCTCACTTTCACAAACTAAATCCTCTTCTCCACAAAGTGTTCCATCTGGTTGGTATTTGCAGAACATCCGTGCGTCATTAAATGGCCATCCTTCATCCATAAAGGTCTGGATACTAACAGTTTCACCCCCTCCACAACATGTGATTGGTGAATCTGAACCTACATATTTGTATGCACAACTTCCTGATCGACAGTCATTATTTATCTGGCATTCTTCATCATTTGGTGTCTTGGATGCAGAACAAATTCCACCAACGCAGGCCTCACTTTCACAAATGTCATCCGAGACAGTGCTATAAGAGGAAGTAATGATGCCACACTGAGTCCCATCTGGCTGATATTTGCAGAACAACCTGTTGGCATCGTTTGGAAATCCGTCGGTAAATCTTGACCACAAGCGAACACTATCTCCTCCACTGCAGCAGATGGAGAGAGCATCAGAGTTATATGACTCATACGCACATACTTCTGACACACATTCAGAATCTTGTGAACATATTATTCTTTGTGTTGGGCTTGCCGTTGTAGGACTTGTCGTAGGAGGCTGTGCGAAGGAAAAGAGCATATGTAAAAAAGTTAAGGTGGGGTGTGTACTTATGAAATTTCATCCTTTCTAGTCATATTACTCACGTTAGTCTGCTCATTGGTGGGTGAGGTCGTTGGTGCACCTTCAAGTGGCGTCTAAGTCGAGTAAGAAGAAGAAGAGTTAGATGAACCAAGTCATAAAGTTACAGCAGCAGAAGGAACAAGGTTTGATCTCACCTCAACTGGTGCCTTAGAAGGGGCAGAAGCATAGAATGTATCATTATCAACACATGAGTTCATCAGATGCATTGTATGAGGTGAGAAACATTGTAGAATAACTTCACTTACATCTGTTGGTGCATTTGATGGTAAGTTTGTGGGAATACTAGTTGGATTCTGTGCAGAGCATCAAAGGATAAATAGGTGCAATTCATGGATCAATGAGCGGGACGAGTGTTTGTTATGTCCACGCTAGATTGATAATTATTTAGACTCACATGAGTAGGAGCAATTGATGGCTCAGGCGTTGGTGCTTCAGTTGGCCCCTAAGCATATCGGAGCAATGACAAATATGTAAGTCTAACGAAAGAAAAAGAATGATGTAACAGTATCAGTGAAACTTACATGTGTGGGCATATCTGAAGGTAAAGGCGTTGGAGATTTTGTAGGAATCTGGACATTTTCGTAAAATAATCAGAGTGTACATCGTGAGAAATATGCTATGAAACTCTCTTTTCACATAGGCCACCAAAACACTTACACCAGAAGTATTTGAAACATTTGGTTGGGATGTGGGTGAACAGAACTCTATGAAACATTCCTCTGAGGGCTGGGGTGAAGGACTTTCTGTTGGTGCCTACGGACAATGAATGGCCATAAACAGTGTATAACATCAAGAAACAATTTATTGCAAAGCAAATGATATTCATATGTGTTATTTGGAACTTACATCAGTAGGTAAACTGGAAGGATTATGTGTGGGAGACGAAGTGGGAACGATGGTCGGAGGCTGTAATTATTGAGGCAGAATATGATTGTGAGCACTAGTAGTTATCTCGCCAAATAAGACTAGTCCATTATGCAAGAATATGGTAGACAATACTTACATGAGTCGGCGTCATAGAAGGATCACTTGTGGGCGAAGTTGTTGGGTCCTTGGTACACGATGCAGTAAGCAAGACATATGTTCCACATGTTATCAATAGAAGAAAAGTGCCACAACAAGTTATGTTAGTTAGCGACTGTGTCCAAACAGAAACACAAGTTTTGTTTTCAAAAGTAGTGTTTGGGCTTACATCTGTTGGCTTTTCAGAAGGATTAAGTGTAGGAGAACCTGTTGGATTCTATACAAAATGGGCAATGACGAATTGATGTTAAAAATGTGAAGATTAGAATCAGAATTGGACAAAAAGGGATGTGATAGAGTAGTGCATGTGGATAATATTTAATCCAAAACTTACAGTTGTTGGCATCACAGATGGATCATGTGTAGGTGACTGTGTAGGGTTCTATGTTGTTCCCGATTCGATACAGGCAAAAGGTGATCAGTTTTTTTTTCACAAGCGTGATAAAGAAATAGAGAGAGACTGTCATTGAGAAGTTTAATGAAAATTCTTTGAACTCACATTGGTAGGATCATCAGAGGGTCGAGGTGTGGGTGCTTGTTCGGTAGGCGCCTTGATGACAGAGGATATAAAGTTATCAGTAAGATTGAAGTGGAAATTATGAAGACGATATGATCGAAACACTCACATCTGTGGGACAGCTACATACACATGCAGAAGGCTCAGGTGTAGGACTGATCTGTATTATAGTAAGCAAATGAAATATAAGACTAATCTCAACTTGAAATTCAAATGGCAATGAATGCAATCCTTACATTTGTAGGAAAAAATGTTGGGCTAAAGCTTGGTTCCGAAGTTGGACTCTGTAAGCAATCGTCAAAAGAAGAGAAAGAACAAGATTGAGCTCTGTATATGATTGCTGGTGCTGTATTTGCTGTATTCTTTACCCATTTTCAAAACTTACATTAACAGGTGCATTGGAAGGCTGTCGTGATGGAGTAGATGTTGGCAAATCTGTCGGGACCTTGGACGGTGAAAATGTAGGCGAATCTGAAGTTGGAATCTGTGTGAAAGTAATCAACCAAATAATAAGTGAGAGGGCAGCCTTTAAGCATTTTCATTGAGAAAAAAAATAGCAGCGGTGCACTCTTGAAGAAGTATACGCACCACTAATGTGCATGTTCTGCCATTGAGGCACCATGTGCCGCTTTTGTTGGAGCCAGAGGCGTCAAGATTT
>JALLOX010000347.1:0-12301 GCA_036939695.1 Thalassiosira ordinaria | reverse complement strand
TTCCTCACTGAGAAACAGAACTTTCGGGCCACCTTGACTTGGAAAATGGCTTGTTTTGAGACAATTAGAGACAACCATTGCTGCAGAAGTGGTCCAAAACACAACCAATACATAACAAAGGCCAATAGTTTGTAACCAGAGAGTGACAATCCTCCACAATGATACGGTCGGCGCAGGTATTATGGTCAAAGGAGACGACAGGGCGTATTACTTCAATTGCAAACAAAATCTTAACTTATGTTACATGTAGACAAAAATCGCTTGATGGCTGCATGTTCTCTTTGCCAGTAGACATGGAGCTGTTTCCTGCGTCTGCAGTTACCACTTACTTCAGTGGTGTTTGTAAAATTTCATACATAAATGCACGGTCCCCATTCGTATCATCTTCCTAACCTGTTCACTAATGTTTCTAAAAAAAAGGGTCCATCCATACGGACTTTCACTATGGACTTTCACCTAGAATTCTTAGTAGCTTGATGCTTACTCTGATATATTAATTAAACTATACGCTTCTCTGGACAGGAGGTCTCCTTGACATAAAGAAGTGATTCTTGACATAAAGAAGGATAGCTTGTCTGTCCGTGAGTCATACTACATGCGCCAGCTGAATCTGAATCTTAAGGCGCCGAGAAGTGCAGAATGCGCATCCGTTTGTCAAATCACACGGAATTCTCCAGATGTTATTGAAGATCATGTTAGAAGCAGTGGGATGCTTCTGAAAGCTCCAATGGCTGCCACCTACTGGCATTCATTATTCATTTTAAATGAATGCCAATAGGTGGCGTTCATTTCCCATCATGGATATGTAACCATAACCAGCCTCTTCATCTGCACATGGTGGAATTCCACAAATAGGTAGATTTGGTTGCACTTGAATTGCACTTTCTATTGCTTTTCATCTATTGCACCTTATGTCATACTTTGGTTGTGTTATTCTATCATCATCTATTGCACCTTAGTAATTCCAGGGGTTAATCTGTAGTAATTCGTACTTTGGCTGTGTACACAATAATATGTAGACCTTCCTCTGCAGGGGGTTGTGTACTGTTGTGTAGGTAGAGGTATGTAGCTTTTGCGGGGGGAGCCCGCTAGCCCCCGGTCATTGCCAAAAAACACGGAAAAAATGAAACTCAACCACCAACAGCCAACAGCCACCAACCACTCACAAACTCGCTTGACGCTATCTACCACTCACTGCCCACTGTATGTATGTCCACTGTCAACAAAAAACCACACTACCCCCCAGCCCCCCCCCACCCACCACAACCTACAATACCACAACTCTCATTCAAACGCTGGCCTTCCCAGCTTGTTCTTGCATTCCTTCTTTCGGTATTGGTTGTCCTCAGCTTCCAGCGGTGCGTTGCTTGCTTCGTCTTGTCGATGCCAGGTGCTGATCTTGGCTGCGGTTGGCTGCTCTCACCTATGTACTCTCCGACGAGCACCTTCATACGTGCCTCACATTCATTCCATTCATCCGGGACATTCTATCCGTCAGTCCGAGCCTGCTCGTAGTTCTCCTTTGTATCAATCTTCTACTGCCCATTGCCAGCATGAGCTTGATTTACACTTCACCTACCTCGAGACACAATGTGAGTGTTTTTTTTTGTTCGATGCGTGTCATGAATGATCCACATCTGAAGAATCTTTGCTAACGTCAGCGACCAGCGTTGGTCATGATAAATCCATAATCTCATACTCTCAAACGTTCCAGCTCTACCTGGGCGGAAAAGCCGACGCAAAATCACTGTCCACCCTTCAGCAGCGGAATGTCAAACGGTAAGAAAACACAAACATGACAATTCTATTATTTCTTCATTGTATGCATGTCTCAAACTCATCTCATTACCCAATTTGACTAGGATACTGAACGTAACTCCTGCCAAAGAGGCTGGGATTACTGCTGGTGTTCCGAATTTCTTTGAGAACAGCAGCAGCAGTAAAATCAAGTACAAACGCATTTCTGTGTACGATGCCTCCACCAGTGACCTACTATCTCATGCAGATGAAATGGTAGAATTTATTAGCAACGGTTTGCATCATGGTGGTGTGTTGGTTCATTGTCAAAGGGGTGTTTCAAGGAGTGCGACAGCGGTCATTATGTTTTTGATGAGGTAAGGTGTAAATGCAGTTTAGTTTTTTGTGTTCTGTGCTGTGATAGGATTGTTGAACTTTGTTGGTTGTACTCACCCTTTTCGCCACTTCATGGTTGCCTTCGGTAATTATAACGCTGTCAAATTTCATTTACCAAATACAATCAACCCTGGGACAAAAATGATAGAAAGGCCAACATGACAATGAAACAAGCATTGGGGTTATGTCAGCGTCGTCGCACTGTAGTGGATCCTATCCCAGCATTTTTAGAACAGCTGAGTAGTTATGAAAGGGAATGCCGCTCATGGGGGTATCTAACTTCCGTGGATGGTTCACAGAGCGGCAGTAAAGGTTCAGAAAAGAAAGTTTCTGAAAAGGATATTAAGATGAAGAGCAACACAGACGAATCTTTTGGCGGAGAAAAGAGAAAGGCTGACAAGAGCGGTTGCAGTGTTGGGCGTAAGAAGCGGGCTGTGGGACCTGAAATCGGTCCTGCCATTGGCCCACCCAGAGGACCAGTGAAACCCGCCGCTATTGGGCCAGTCATGGGACCTTCTATTGGTCCACAACGAGGTCCCATGAAACCCGCCGCTATAGGGCCAGCCATGGGACCCTCCCCCAGTGCATCTCTTAAGAGCAGGAAGATTGAGCAGACTGATGCTGATGGGGATAAAAGCAAAGACGATGGAAAGGGGAAAGATGTGAAAGTAGGGCCAAGTCGTCCGCCAGTGAAGGCGATATGTCCGATGAAGCCACCGGCTTAGTTACCAGCCCCCTGTTGGCATACCTCTCCTAATATTAAATATTCTACATTCATGCACAACATACTATCTGGAGCCCAGACTTTATGTTTGGCAAAAAACAAGTTTTGTAAATAGTGAACTCACATGTTTTTGAATGTGATACAAAATAGTTATTTATATTGTCTGCCATTCTACTTTGATGGACGCACGACTTGCACTGAAAATCACGACAGACACCGCCAGCAGAAGGTTATTAGATGCCTTAGATGCAACCTAAAATAAAACACCCCTCACAAAAAAAGTAATGAATGCTCAGTGAGATGATAAAAATAGATAAAAGCATTGACTTTTGGATGATGAACTTGCAGGCATTGGACCTACCTAGCATTGAAGTTTGGGGTGTACGCTTGACTTCAAGTGCCTACCCGGTCCTAGAATTTTGGTATTTTTGAAACAGGTTACGCCTCTATTAGATAGATCTATTACAATAACGAAGATGCCTGTCTCACTGAGAACAAAAATATGGGATATTGACAGAGCTATGGCACTACAAGATTACTTAGGTAATTGATCATATGAGTCATCACTGAACGATCCTTGGTCTAACTGCGGAAGAAGACAATTCATCAAGAGGAGAGGATTTCCACAATAAGAGTAAGCTTTAGATAAATATAGAAATCTGAGTTTTAAAATCTCAAACCAATGACTAAACACTAAATGTTTTGTAGTAAGTAAATTCACATGAACACATGTACATTAAAAAATATAAGCATGTATATGCTCCCAATCATGAGACATTTTGAAATTCAAATATGACGCCACATTTTTTTGATGTTATGAGAAATTGTTGAGTGTTTGGTGAAACAACAAGAAAGTTGAAAATAAGATCTTGCATTCAACTTGATACTGGCAATATCCATGAGGTCAATCACTTCAAAGCAAGCAGCAAGCTACGGCAACTCCTGGCCTTTCACCTCTTCCATCACCTCTGATCTGCAACTGAAGAAGAATCGAGAAGAAAAAACAATGAAAATTGACAACTACATTTAGGTGCTCTAACAATCGCCACCAGTACCATCACTGCCAGAAGCTTCATCACCAGCTGCTTCAATGCAAGAATCAGCATCGTCACCAGCTTTGCTCCTTCAAAAGAAATCTATAATGTTGTCTGATCCGTCAAGTATCAAGTAGGGCTTTGAGACCTTTGTGTACTTATTGCCTCCTCACCAAGAGTGACACTGTCTTCCAACCATTCTCTATTCCTACCATGTTTATCACTTGTCTTTTCCACTGGCCACCATCAAGAGCAAGGCCATTTGCAAAATCTCCCTTGGCCTTGTAAACTTCCTTGCATGCATGTGACACCTTCTGTGCATCTTGCAAAATGCAATTTACTTCTTACAAACTGTCAGATTATGGTAATATGGTGAGTTTTTGCAACAACATGCAGTACTTTTTTGTTGATTTTTCATGTGGAAAGCTCTCACAGTTGGTGACTCTGGGCAATCGTCACATTGCCACTCTTTAGGTGCCGGTGCTTGTAAAACATTAGGTAGAATAAGAGGGAGATCAGCCTCCACTGGTTGGCTTAGAGAACTTAGAACACTTTCATGATGCCGTATCCAAGGAAGAGCCATCATCGAGATTGATATGCTTGTTGTATTCATGGCTTTGTGTGCTTTGTGTGCTTTGTGTGCTTTGACAGCTTTGCGCTTACAAGAGGTGGCGGGAACCTCTTGTAAATGCCTGCTCATTTCTTCTCTTGATGTCGGCGGCACTGATGATATGAAACTTAGATCTACCCACCTTTTTTCCTCTTTTTAGCGATGCCTCGACGGAAGCAGGAAAAGGGTCAATCTCACCTCATCAACGGTGTTATTGTTAGAGTCCTCACTGGCATCCTCACCAAACACAGGCCAGAGGCCAGAGAGACACGACCATATGTCCAACACAATTGCGATAAATTAGTTTAGTTACATTTTTAGTTTGTGTTTGATGTCTAGACCAAAATTATTCCGGTGCCAAGCTAGTGATTCATGTGTCATTGGGTTGCTCATGATAAGTCATTCCATGGGGAGATCACTTGGCGCCTTTTGCATGTAGATCAGATTGCATACATTAAAACATTAAAATCGTCAACAACCTCATCTTGGGTATGTCGGAATTGGATGCTGCAAGAGATTGGTCCTGCTTGGGGGGGAACGGGGGGAAAGCGGGCGGGCGGGACTATCTTTTTAGAAAATGGCGGGAAGCAAGAGTGGAGCGGAGAGAAGAGACTCTGAGAAAAATTCGGAGTATTCTTGAATGGGGATTACATACTTATCGATACTACCAATTCACACATAGCATTATCGCAGCGCGCCGGCCAGTCCCGAATTTTTGGAGAAGCTCCGATGGGGTGACAAGCTCAAAATATACTTATAAGGTAGAACATGAACTCGCTAGGGAATAGGTCTGGATAGATTCAAGGGAAAAGTAGCCTAGAATCAATACCCGAACAGTTAGATACTTTTAGTAGTTTATGATCAGGGATGCGAGCTATGTACTTCTTCCATGGCGTTGAAGTTTCTTCGACCTTCTAAAGACTACCCCTATGCGGTTCATGTGAAGCGGGTCGACGCATAAAAAAAGAACACAACAACAACCAACAACATCAACGCACTTACACCATCACCATGACGATAAAGATCGAGCAAGAGGCAGTCCTCCGCGTCCTTGACACGGCAAGGTCGCACCTACCATGCCATCCGCAGCATCCATTAAAGCCGCCATCATCTGGCGGCGTCCGCCTCAGCGACGCGGAACCACCATTGTCGACGCCGTATGACGCCTTTGTGCGTAAGGCCGCGGACGACGACTTTTGCCCCGACTTACAATCGCTCGACTCTGACGACGACTGCATAAGCGTGAGCTCCTACGGCAGTGCGTCCTCATTCGGAGAGAGGATCACTGAGCGCAGGGTCTCATTCGCCGCGCCTTTGGTGACCGAGGTCAAGACGCGGCCTCGCACCAAGGAGTGTGATAAGAGGCTACTCTTTTACACCCAGTCTGAAACCGACCGGTAAGTCTGCTTTTCCCACAAACCCCACACTCCTCATGCAAGCTAAACGCTTGCCAGCGCGTCGACATCGCTGCGAAAGGCACCTTGAAGAGAGGCGAACAGCACCTCATTCATCTGGACATCATTTTTTGTTGCAAGATTTTTTTAGTGCCTATTTTAGCATGTTTGACGTCATAGCCTAAATTTTACGGAGGAATTAATATGTGCGATATAATTAGCTGACACCTTTTCCATCTTTCTCTACCGACCACAGCTTCAGGCAAATCTATCGAGAGGAAAGGCAATCTCTCTCGACTGATCATGTACAAAATGTCAACTTGACCAACCCCTCTGACGAAGAGCCTCCATCATCTGAGAGTTCAGGTCGCCGCCGCATATCTCGTGTGGTGGTCGAACACAAGGATAGCCTTGAGACCTTTTATGATCTCGAAGATTTCTCGTCATATTCTCCTCAAGAGGGAGGGGCCTCTATTGATGATGTCTTCTTTGACAACGACAGCTTCTGGAGTGGATCCATCACGTGGTACTGACAAGTGTTACAACAATGGTGCAACCAATGCACTCATTTGTTCTGTATTTAGCTTTGTCGTCAGTTCCGCGTGTGTATTAAGAGCCCATGAGTCGTGCGTTTGACATGCGCGCCTTGTTTCTCCGCTGTCGTTGTCATCTAAGTTGCAAGAAGTTCATCAAGGAAGCTTGAGTTTTCCAGAGGCCCCTCAAGCCCATGTACAATTTTTCAAGCGACCCCTCTGGTCGTGCCCGTTCCCTGATGTATATTTGGCTAGCTACTTGCAATATTTGTCACAATATTGAGAAACTTGTGTCAACCAGGTTTCACGCTCAATCATGTATTTCTTCATCCATATACCTTCTGAAGGCAATTCCATCCAATTTCATTATCTGATGTGCATTGTAGTGCACTTTGTAACAGTACCTCTTTCTATCCTAGGATGTTAATATAATGTTCCAAATTAGAATAACCAAGAGCTTAGGATTATATGTGTTCAAATATTTCGACTTACCCAGTTCTCTTACATAGTTGCCGGATTGTCCCCTTTCATATTGAGGAGGAATAATATTATTGTCTCAGGGTTTGCAAATATTACTGTGAACGGGCATGTGATCAAAATGAGATGGTGTACAGGGCACTGGGAAATCCTCTACTCGAATCTGAGCCCAGTACAGTACAGTGCCCTCGAAGAAAATTAACAGTACAACTAACACAGTGCCAACAAAGACCACAAATGCTCTCTACTGGCTGGTGGCTGGTCCAGGAGGGCCACCTGCATCGTGCAATGAATACTTCTTGATAATGCTCACTTTACTATCACAGCTCCATAATTCATATTGCACCTCCTACCATGCCCAAGATTCCTGAAGTTTCAACTCAAAATTCAAAATTCAAAATTCAAAATTCATAGTTCAGTGCCGACTGATTTTAGATCCAAGAAACCTACCAACACCGTGAGACTTGTATGATTTCACAGAGGTCGCGAATCAATTTTTGTCTCACATGCCGACCATTTATCAGAGCTGACATGGCTTTGATCAGAGGAGAAAAATCTGAAGAATTGTTGGAAAACAGCCTGGCTTATACACACATACACAGGTAGTTTGTCAGTGGATGACCGCATCTACCAATCTTATTCTTATGGCTCTAGTCTCAATACATTGTTCATCATGGAAAAAATTATACCTACTGACATGATTACCTTATATTAACATTGAATGGTATAGAAAAATAAGATAGACCCTCCTCTCTCTGCTTATGAAAAATATTTGTGGCTGTATCGATAATAATCAGCCCCCAAGATAAGCAAAATATTCATACCTATGGATCTATCCAGTGGACTTCTCACGTAGCATTATTTGAACACCTCTTACAAATCTCCGCCCCCCAGAAGTACTTTCTTTCTTCCTTGGAGATAAATTATCAAACATGACATTAGATGCACTTTCACCTGCCATCATCAATCCACTTCTGGAATCTTGATCATCAAAATCAGACGCAGTGACAATGGAAGACGTTGATTCCGGAACAGCACCCCAATCGCTCGCCCCAACTGCAAGGGTCTCGATATCATCAGCTGCTCTAGTATCTGATCTATCATCTTCAATTTCGTCCAACTCTTCCGGCGCAAAGAAGAGCTGTTTTATATCCTCTGATTCTGTCCTTGGGCGAAGCCTTACGCTGGTAATAGGAGGATAATGGAATTGTACCTGCTGATTTGATTCCGAGCTTTCTTTGCCTTCCATTGTCGAAACAATACCCGTTTCTTGCGTACCCCAAGAGGCAGCCCTTTGCATCAAACTCCTATCTCGATCAAACGTGTCACACCCCTCGAAATCGAACGAGACATGACGGTCGTCAATGAAAGAGGAATCATTCAAAGCATGTTGTTGGTTGTTCTTTGTTGATGTGCATGTAAGCGTCTTGTGAAGCGCTGAGCGAAAACGGCGAAAGCGATAGAAGATGTTGCCGTCTTCATCTCGAACTGAAAGTGGAGATGTAGGTACCGAAGTGGTTGAAGGCGGGCCACGAAAAGTGTTCAAGACTGTTGCCAATGATATTCCCATGCATCCCCCAGGAGAGACATGGCCACCATGATAATCAGTGCTGGCTTGAGCGAAGTCGAACTCCTTAGTACCGGGCGAGCGATGTGTGCAACAATCGTCTCTGGCGTAGTTGGACGCTGCCTTGGTTGCCGTGGCATGGTGTGGTGTAGAAACCCGGTATTTGGACTTTTGGACACTACTTGAGAAGTCAAAGACCTTCTCAGGTGATGGGTGTGGAGTGGACGGCCTCCACTTTTTGTTTTCACCACCGTCCAAAGGAGGTGGAGTCTTCTTCTTTGTCTTTGGAGAGTTAACCATCATTAATAATCCTGCTAAATCTGACGATAGTATGCTAATTATTTGCCCACAAATCGAGGACCATTCAGGACTGTGACCAATACAATGACGGGAGCAGATTCAGTCGAGGATTAGCCAAGATCTGATAGGCACAAATATTGCTGCAAAGCCGTGGTTTGTTTGGGGGTTCTACTACTACTGCTACTACACGATAATCAGGAGTAACTATCGGTTCATGTTCATGGTTCTGTTCATGCTTCAATGCTCATGCTGTTGTTTCCTGCGCGGTGTTTCCGTTTTGGAGAGTTTTGGACTTGGATTGGATTGTGTTGGATGGAACTCCTCGCTAAGAATGGCCCATGGTATTCGAAAGAGGAGCTTCTGTGTTCATTATTCAATTCCTATGTTAAGTTACAGGAGGAGTTTCTTTCAATCATGTGTCACTTGAGAGAACGGAAAGAAAAGTTGGGTGAATGTTAGGAGTTGCGGAAGCGGATACAGAAAAGCAAGAAAATTCCAAAATGGACACATAATACTCCTAGAGAGCCTTGCTTCTTCCGTCATCTCCCCCTATCGTATCTGCCCTACACCTGCCCCCGGGCGTAGCTTCCCGCCCCTCATGCCCCCCATCCGCACCGCCAAACACCTCCCACCTGCCACCTGCCACCCAAACAACAACACCCGTGAACCATGGCGACGAGAGCGATAGTAGGACGCGGTCTACGCGAAACGGGAGCGGCTTTAAAGCATGCTTCTGGTTTGGAGGTAAGCAATGCGTTTAACGATTTGTCCCCAAAAGCGACGCTGCGCATCGGTTTCAAATCGCCACGATGCCGAGTGATATTTTGTGATGTGTGCATCAACTTCGTTTTTGTATTCAGCCATTTAAGTAGTGTGTTGGTGCCTTAAGTTTGCTTGTTTAATCAAGTCTAACAAATAACCTTACTTGTGGTACAGGTTTTCACACGCCATCGTCCCAAGATGGCCTTTCTTAACCAAGTGCCATTCGAAACGAACGACACGTTTATTGCACCCACCGCATCCGTAATTGGCAACGTTACCAACTGGGACGAATCGTCCGTTTGGTACAACGCCGTTGTACGGGCAGATTCTGGATTTCCAATCACAATTGGTTTCCTATCAAATGTTCAAGAGGGAGCAGTGGTAACCACCCTACCATGTGCAAAGAATGCGGTAGAAAACGACCCTGTAAAAACTGGCAGCACTCACACAAACGCTACGGGAGCTGGAGTTGTCGTAGCGAAGACAGAGGTTGGGAAAGTCCTAGAAACGGGGTTCCCTCCAGTCACTCATATTGGTCACTACTGTTCCATAGGATCTGGAAGTGTCCTTATCTCCTGCCGTATCGATGACTTGGTGGACGTGGGTGACAAGTGCACCATTCTGGAGGGAGCATGGGTTGAATCCAATGTTATTCTTGAGCCTGGATCGGTAGTACCGCCCTACACACGTATCCCCAGTGGAGGAAGGTGGGGTGGAAATCCCATCAAATTTTTGGGAGAGTTGGGAGACGGTGCTAAGGCAGGCATTAAGAAGAAGGCTGAGGGGAGGGGGGTGATGGCCAAGGAACATCTAACAGAATTCCTACCGGTGGGCAGCACATATTTGCATCTGGAGGATTTAGAGCGAGAGGGAAAGACTGCCATACAGGGATAATGCTGCATTGAAGTGTGCAGTCGCATGGTAGGTTAGCCAAGCTTTTGTTTTCTTGGTTGATTGTCTAGCCAGACCAAATAATGAGCTGAGCTGGGCAGAGAAATAGGAAGAATCACTTGGAGGGAGAAGTTCTAGTGAATATGTTTTTTGCGACGAAACCAGTGGACTCTCCACAGGGGACCAAATCACAGAGAAGCTGGATCATTGGAGGGGAATAGTGTAGGAAAGGGTGGGCGCAATATCATAAACACCTTATGTAAATTATCAATTACTCAGAAGTATTACTCAAGCACAATATTTGGTAGGCATGAAAAATTAACTTTGCACCCTAGAGCTCAAATTACCAATGCCCTGACAATGATTCTGAACCAAAGAAGTAGGAATGTCAATCAGTTCGACACGTCGATTTCTCCAAACAATATTGAGTTCTGCTGCATCATTGAAAACACTTGATATAAAGCTGAACGGGCAAGAGGCTCCAATCACTATGGTCACTCTAAAAATAGCAGGTGTGCTTTGCAAATATCTTATGCAAAAACTAATCATCAATCATCAAGACAGCCCTTAGTCCGAGTTTCACTCCATGCTCCATTGTGAATTGCCCCTTATTGATTTTGAATGGTTCTCCTTTTGATGTTGGCAAGTTGCAGCGACAAAATAATGTGCGAATATTTGGTCAGATTTTGCTCTGATCCAAAATAATTTTGCTGTTGAAACTCAAGTACTTGTTGCATCTATTTTGTGAATTTTAACACAGCTGCAATATGATGCATGCTGTTATAGATTTTCTATCCTCGTCGCATGAAATGGATCTCCTCTGTTAAGGTTCAGCAAGAATAATTCAACATACCATCTTTTACAAAAACCACTTCATGTTGGGACCAAAAATAATTCTACAATGAACCTAGCTGGTATGAATGAAACTACAAGTGGACTAGTGGATAAAATCTTTTAGTGACCAGGTACGAACATAGCCTCATAGACACATTGAGGATGCAGCAGCTGCAAAATTAGCATTTGGGGGGGGGGGGCTGTCCCCAGAATGACCAAGAGAAATGACCTAAAACAAAAGGTATGAGATAAAAAATTGTGACACATTTCTCTTTGCTCTTCCCTGTGGAATAGCAAGGAAAAATTAAAACTATTTTGCGGGGAGCATTGTTGTAGAGCTCTTTGTTTCGGTGTTCTCACTTTGGATACTGAACTCCTACAAACAAAATACTTTGTGCACAATTTTTTGTTTCACAGTTACCTTATTTTAATCTCATAAGCTGATCACAAGGTATTAAGATGGATATTGTAGAAAATACACCCAATTCAAGATTTAATCGAACCAAATGTGCTGAAACCTCTCACAAATCTAAAATAAAACTGCACTATATTTTAGGGTTGATGGCTTCAGAGAATTCTTCATTTGTCGATAAACATTTACATCTCACTGAAAGAGGTTGCCTGGTTCACTCCACAAAAAATAATAGGTTCAAATATATGTTAATGATCTTGCCCATTTCCGGGACTGGCCAAATATCAAATATTTTATTTTTAGCAACCCAAGCACAACAAATCTGCTATGGTTTGGACACTTCACTTTAAGCAATAGAATGGCCCCATTCTCATTGAAAATAATATTCACCACCCCCTAAAGTATCCCCAAAAATATGCCACTTTAATTTGTCACATATGAGCATTTTCGTCTCCAGACTCCTGTTCTGCGCTGGGAATTACGTGCAGAACACGTAGAACCGTACCAGCATTTTCAAAATTTGAAACAAAAGTGCAGTTTAGAGCCCGTGATTCAAAATTCACGGGATCCAGACTGGCTGTTGACTCAATGAGTCACTCGCTCGAAACCTGCATTTATGTTTCAAAATCA